>LZPO01077121.1:5945-13445 GCA_001675575.1 Neotoma lepida
TAAAACATACACAATAGACCTAAATCCCTAAATAGACCCAGAGATTTAAAAAAAAATTCAGTACTTTTTTATAATAAAATATCTCTATAAAGTAGAAGTGGAAAGATGATTTTGTCAGTTTGAAAGGGATNTCTATATAAAGCCTATATCTTACAAAACACTTAAGGATTAAAGATTTATGGAAAATTTTGCTTCTAAGACCAGAGCTAAAGCAATACCCACTCACACTTCTATTAAGCTCTATACTGGAGATTCTAGCCAATATAATATGACAAAACATGTAAAGCCATCTTTGTTGGAAAAGAAATAAAACTATATTTTCATATTATCCTTACATATAAAATTGTAAGAAATCTACCAAAATTACTCCTGAAATGAATTAACTATCTCAGCAAGATCACAAGATCTATATTTTGGAATCAAATATATTTTCATATAGTATGAACAATAAATAAAAAATCAAGAACATCACAAACATCATTAGAAGAAAAAACTTTGTGACTTTGTGTTAGGTTATATGTTTTATTATATTATATGTTTTATTATATAATATAAAAATCACCACCTTTAAAATAACAAATTGACAAATTGGACTTCATCAAAACTAAAAACTCTTTCACTTCAAAGTCACTAGTGGGGAAAAATGAAAAGATAATACACAGACTATAATATACATGGAGTTCTACTTAGANTATATAAAGAATTTTTGAAACTTTACGTGAATTCAAAATAGCCCAGTTTTGTAAATGGGCTACAGGTCTGACTAGATCTGTGGATAGCTCAGAGAAAGATGCTCAGTATCCAATGGTTGCAGAGCTGTCAACTACAAAACATAATGAGGCTCCATCTCATACTCACTGAAGTGAGCACAACAAAAATGACATAATAGCAAGTGTTGGCAAAGATTTAGAGAAATATAAACCCTCATACATTGCCAATGGAAATATAAATCAGAACAACCTTGTGGAGAAAAGGGTTGGTAGTTTCTTTTAAAGTTAATCCTAGGGGACTGGAGAGATGGCTCAGTGATTAAGAGCACTTGCTACTCTTGAAAAGGACCCGGATTGTTCCCAGTACTCACATGGCAACCCACAACCATTTATAACTCCAGTTCCAGGGAGCCCAATGCCATCTTCTAGCCTTCAAGGGCATCAGGCACACATGGATATACATACACACATGCAAGAAATATGCTCTCTAACCTGTGTATCNTTCTTTAACTCCATGTCCTCATTACTTCTGGAACANTGAGTATACTACCCATGTGGTAATTGATCCTTGAAACTCCAGATAGACTTTTGACCTGAGCTTACCAGAGACAGAAACATCTTCACATGTCCTCTCCCAAGGCCCAGCCATGCTCCATGCAAGTTTCTCCAGTGTGAGTGACACCCCCTAGCTACCTCCTCTAGCCTCAATAGACCTTTTCTTTGCAATTTCTCCTAGAGGCCAAACAGGTACAGCAAGAGCCTTTTCACCATATCCAACCTCTCCTGGCTCTACAAAGAACTAGTTCACAGTCCTCCATTCACTCTGTAGCAGAGCTTAGCTACACTGATCCAAGCCAGTGTTTAAAAGTGAATATACATATGCTGGGAATCTAGCTGGTAGAACAAAGGGTGAATGTCATGAGACCATGGCAGCCCATGACCTCCTCTTAACTGACCTGCTGTGCTGCAGAAGGCAACGTTCCTCTGTGGCTATTAGTAGATAATGCCCAGAGTTTCTGTGTATAATATGGAGCTCATAGGTACTATAGGCAGACTCATCAGGTGTTGGACATGGCAGGAACTACCCTCCTAGTCCCCAAACTGACAAAAGGCTGCACCAACCATCAGCTATGGCTTCCTCCTGCCACTTTGTGCATCTGAGGTCCATGTTTCCACGGTGGCCAATCGAGAGTTACGAGGCCACCCTGTAAAAATGCAAGCATGACTCATATGGCCTCCACAGCACTCACAGACATAGGGCGTGGGCAGGCAGAGCCCCACATACTGTTTGCTGACAACCAAAGTCAGAAACCAGTCACCAGCTGAGATTCTCAGGCCCCCTCTGAGGAGGGAAAAAATTGAAATCCAAAACATATCAGGGTGTGGACACTCCTGCCTCCTCAGCTTGACTCATCCAGCTCTACAACGCCCACAGAGTTGTGAGGTCCTAAGAGCCATGGAGCCACCCGGAGCCAGGAGTGACTACCCCCAGAACCTTGGCAAACAGATAACAAATATTCTGGAGCTGCAATNCCACAAAGTGGAGCTACAGACAACACAGCCAACAGGAATGCCCTAGAGAACCCTTGGTTTTCCAGGGCACCGCTTCTTCACTTGTGACGCCAAGCAAGTAAGGGCACATAGTGAGGTCATCATGATCATGAGTGTCACATGGGAGGCTTTGGGGTAGAATTAAACTTTCTTTTTTAAAAATTAAAAGCAGAGGGAAAAAACCTTTCTAAATATATACAGTACACACAAAGGACCAGTTACAGGTGACAGTTAAAGCAAAGAAGACAATGAAAAGGAAAAATAGAGGCAGAAAGAGATGGCCAGGTGCTAGGAAGGACAACAGCAGCAGAGAGATATCAAAAGCAGAGATGATCTTCCAAGGGTGTTGCCAGTGCTTCCAAGAGTGCTGCACCAGCCTTGTCTTGACAGAACCAATCATAGAGGCCTNTCCACTACTGAGGTATTGTGTCTATAGTTTGTTGGTCCTTAGCAGACACCCAGTGCTGGAATTATCAAACTGTAGCCAAATTCAAACCATCAGTTTTCATCAGGCACCTATCTGTAAAGTTTTTAAATAGTATTTTGCTGGCCCATGCTTTGTAGATCTAACTGCTGAGGGTAGAGAGATGCCATTCTTAGAACCCAACTGTCTTAGGTTGCTTTCTATTTTTGCAATAAAAACCATAACTAAGAGAAACTTGGGGAGGAAAGAATTTTACTGATTATAGTCCATCATAGAAGGAAGTCAGTATAGGAACTAAAGGCAGGAACTGAAGCAGAGACCATGGAGGAACCTTGGCTTCTCTCCATGGCGTTCGCAGTTTGCTTTCTTAAACAACAAGGAGGACCACCAACCCAGGGGTGGCACCACCCACAGTGGGTGGGGCCTTACCACATCAATTGTTAATTGAGAAAATGCCCCCATAGACTTACCTACAGAACAATTTAATGGAAGCATGTTCTCAGTTGAGGCTCCCTCTTCCCAGATGACTCTAGTTTGTATTAAACCAGCAAAAACAAAACAAACAGAAACACAACACAACTAACCAACACACCAACCCTAACCCAGGAACACAATTACCCTCGAGGCCCACACAAATCAAAAGCCATCTTGTGGGAAAATCTCACAACAGCTCTGCTAATCAACCAAAAGGTATCCTGTTAGGGAGCTATGTTAGACATGTAGGGAAACCCCTTCAGATTGAGGAGCCTACCAGTGTCACAGATAAGAAGGTGCAAAAGTCATATTCCAGAAAATTCTTGACNAATCCAAGAATTNCAACTGATCAGTGCACAGAGCAGAAGAGCCAAATCCTAGTCAGAGTAACTCTGAGCCTGCAGTGGTTTCTTGCCTCAGTGTAGGNGTGGGGACACTCAAGGGCTAGAAAAGAGGCCAGGCCTTATGAAGTCAATATGAGTCCAGGGAGACCTTTTCCTTTAAGTCCCCNCTGTAAAGTTCCTTTACTATGTGCTCACATCACTGTGTGACATTGCTGAGGGTTCTCTGGTACGGTCTATTTTATCTTCTTTTCTGTTGCTTTCAGCCCTGTTCCTCTGTGCCATCCCATCCCTTAATTAACACAAAGGTGTAAACCATGGCTTAACTACAAATCAAGCAGAGGCATTGTTAAGAATTGCTGGTGCATGGGGACAATGGAAAGCAGACCTACTTCTAGTCACTCACTGTTTTTAGATTCCTAACAATGTGTCCAACTGTGGTCTACATCTGGAGCAGCCTTACCCTCTGACCCCTTGGCACACTACTGTTGATACAAATGGAGACAAATATATAGTTTTCTCTCTCTCTCTCTCTCTCTCTCTCTCTCTCAAATTGTTTCTCACTCTATCTTTGTCAAATGACATAGTTCTAATTCATGTTTTTAAACCAATATATTGATTACACTACCCATTACAGGTAGACTACTTTTTCAACCATTTGCCCACTGACAGTGTTATAACTTATAAAAGAAAACAGGTTCATAGAAGGATATTGAGAAAAAAATTACTCTTCAGGAGGGCTTTATTAGGAGAATTATAGGCTCATGGTTATAGATGGCCACACTGAGACCCTGAAGTAGGAGAGCATTAGGAAGGATAGCCACAAGTATAATATGGCATGTGTCCTGAAGAAGCCATCTCAGTTCCTTTCTGTCCTGATGGATTTAGAGAGTTATAGCATTGTGCTTTAGATAGCACAATGACATCCAGAAAGGAGAGACAGACTGTCAGTTCATCAGGACAAAGGGAGTATCTTACTCTTATAGATCTATGAGGGGGATTAAGTTCTATACCATGTGACTAGACTATGTGCCAGAAGTCATTAGGTACTGATAAAAGTAAAATTATAACTCAAGGCCATTTGGGTCAGGGCAGTAGGAAGGGGGAGGAGAGAACTCTGTGGGAGCCACAAGGCCACAGCAGACTTATCACCTCTCTGGAGAGAAATTCAAGGAGTGTGGCCTGTGGTGATATTTTATTTGCTCACCCCAATAAAGCTTATCTGAGGTGAAGTTGGTTGTGGCTTGTCCTATTCCTCTGATCTCTCAGTTTTCACCCTCTAATAAAAAAAGTTATAGTTTTCCTTGTTAACAATTTCAGGAAAGAAACTCACTAAAGAGGTGTAAAGTTGCTGGGTGGTGGTGGCGCACGCCTTTAATCCCAGTACTCGGGAGGCAGAGGCAGGCAGATCTCTGTGAGTTCGAGGCCAGCCTGGGCTACCAAGTGAGTTCCAGGAAAGGCACCNCCAAAGTTACACAGAGAAACCTTGTCTAGAAAAAAACCAAAAAAACTCCCCCCCAAAAAAGAGGTGTAAAGTGTATAAGTTTGAAAGACATCAAAAGATAGTTTTGGTAATGCAAATTAGGATAGAAGGTAAATTAGATACAAACCTTTGGATTCACAAAGATAGGATAGATAATGGAATATTTTCTCTGAATTTGTCAAATGCAAATGGACTAGACATTGTTGATGTATTTATTGCCTGTATATATTGTATATAGTTATTGTACTTATTGTATATAGTTTTTCTTATATTATAACTTTTTATTTTAGACAAAAAAAAGGGAAATGTAGTGATATTTTATTTGTGCACCCCAATAAAGCTTATCTGAGGATCAGAAGAAAAAGCCAGCCACTGTATTAAACATAGAAGTCAGGCAATGGTAGCACATGCCTTTAATCCTAGCATTTAGGAGGAAGGTTCATCCGGATCTCTGTGAGTTCAAGGCCACACTGGGAACAGAGCCAGATATGGTGGCATGNGCCTTTATTCCCAGCATTAGTTAACCATAGAGGTCTGGAGGTCTGTACAGACAGATAGGAAGTGATAGAGCTGGGTGGAAAGAGGAAAGTGGTGTAGCTAGGCAGAGAGAGGAAGTAAGAAAGCAGAGCACAGAAAGGCATATTGGCATGGGTATACAAAAAGTAGGTCTCTCTGGAGGCTGAGGAGTTGGTAAGGTGAGGTTGGCTGTGGCTTGTCCTAATCCTCTGATCTCTCAGTTTTCACTCCAATATCTGGCTCCAGGTTTTTTATTAATAAGACCATTTAGCAATTTGCCTTACAGTGGCCTGATTTCTGGGAGACATGGAGAAGCAGCTAAAGGCTCTCTTATATAACAGATAGGATTATATATTGTTTGCATTTTTTTATTGTCTTCAATGTTGAAGCACATTTTCTTTGAATACAGAATATTGGATTGACAGATGAAAATAGCAACATCAGATGTCTTTCTCAATTGCTTCCCACTTCATTTTTGACATAGAATTTTTCACTGAACCTAGTATGCATTAATTTGGCCAGGCTGGCTGGCCAATGAGCTCCAGAGATTATTTGGATTATTTGGTGTTTTGATATCTTGAGTTCTTTATATACTTTGGATATTAGTCCTCTAGCAGATGTAGAGTTGGTAAAAATCCTTTCCCATTCTATAGGCTGCCGCTTTGTCCAAATGATGGTGTCCCTTGCCTTACAGAAGCTTCATGAGGTCCCACTTATTAATTGTTGATCTTAGTGCCTGCGCTAAGGGTGTTCTGTTCAGGAAGTCTTCTCCTGTGCCAGTGAGTTTAAGGCAATTCCCCAGTTTCTCTTCTATGAAGTTCAGTATCTGGTTTATGTTCAGGACTTTGATCCATTTGGAATTGAGTTTTGTACAGGGAGATAAGTATGGATCTGTTTGTACTCTTCTACATGCAGACATCCATTGTGACCAGCACCATTTGTTGTGGATGCTGTCATTTTTTCCAGTGTGTATTTCTGACTTCTTTATCAAAAATCAGGTGTCTATCTATAGTTGTGTTGATTTATGTCTGGGTCTTCAATTCATAATTACACTGATCATTGTGTCTGGTTATATACCAGTACTATGTGGTTTTCATTACTATAACTCTGTAGTATAACTTGAAATAGGGAATGGTGAGACCTCCAGCTGTTCTTTTATTATTCAAGATTGTTTTAGCTATCCTGGTTTTTTTTTTTATTTTTCCATATGAAGTTGAGATTTGTCCTTTCAAGATCTGTGAAAAATTGTGTTGAAATTTTGATGGGAATTGCATTGAATCTGTAAATTGCTTTTGGTAGGATGGCCATTTTTACTATGCTAATCCTACAGATCCATGAGCATGGACAGTCTTTANGCTCTTTCTCCAAAGGCTTGAAGTTTTTATCCTACAAGTCTTTCACTTACTTGGTTAGAGTTATCTCAAGATATTTTATATTATTTGAGGCTATTGTGTTGTTTCTCTGATTTCTTTCTCAATCTATTTGTCATTTGTGTATAGGATGGCTACCAGTTTTTATGAGTTAATCTTGTATCCAGCTTCTTTCTAAAAGTGTTTATCAGCTTTAGGAGTTCCCTGGTGGAATTTTTAGGGTCATTTATATATGCTATCATATCACCTGCAAAAAAAGATACTTTGACTTCTTCCTCTCCAATTCATATATCCTTGGTCTCCTTCAGTTGTCTTATTGTTCTAGCTAAGACTTTAAGTACTATATTGAATAGGTATGGAGAGAGTAGATAACCTTGTCTTGTTCCTGATTTTAGTGAAATTGCTTTGAATTTCTCTCCATTAATTTGATGTTGGCTATGGGATTATTGAAAANTGCCTTTATTATATTTAGGTATGCCCCTTGTGTCCCTAATCTCTCCAGGACTTTTATCATGAAGGGGTGTTGGATTTTATCAAAGACTTTTTCTGCATCTCATGGTATGATCCTATGGGATTTTTTCTTTCAGTTTGTTTATATGGTGGATTACATTTATTGTTTTTCATACATTGA
>LZPO01077121.1:15945-19438 GCA_001675575.1 Neotoma lepida
ATTTTCTGGGCCTTTGAGCTGGGTTTCTNTATTCCTATTATTCTTAGATTTGGTCTTTTAATAGTGTCTCAGATTTCCTAGATGTTTTGTGTCAGAAAATTTTTAGATTTAACATTTTCTTTAACTGATGTGTCCAATTCTTCTATTGTATCTTCAACACCTGAGATTCTCTCTTCCATCTCTTATATTCTGTTGCTGAAGCTTGCCTCTGCAGTTTCTGTTCAAATTCCTAAATTTTTCATTTCCAGAATCACCTCAGTTTGGGTTTTCTTTATTTATTCTATTTCCATTTTCAGGTTTTGAACAGTTTTATTCATTTCCTTCCACTGTTTGTGTTTTCCTGGATTTCTTTAAGGGATTGATTAATTTCCTCTTTAAGTGTCTCTATCTTCTTCATACAGGTGGCTTTAAGGTCTTTTTCTTATGCTTCAGCCATGTTGGAATATTCAGGAGCTACNATGGTAGGATAGCTGGGCTCTAGGGAGACATGTTGCCCTGGCTGTTATTGATTGTGGGTTTTATTTTTCTTTTTACAATGAAAAAAATATTTTTATTCTTATAAAATCCCATCCACTGCCTTCACTGTGAACTAAAGTAGGTTTTGAAAGTCATTTCCATAATAGCTAGCAAAAATGTAGTTGGCAATACCAGACTTTCTAAACACAGAAGATAATTATATTGGAAGAATGATATTCTATTGTCATCTCCATTTTCGAGATACATTTACTCTTCCTGTACAAAGTACAGAACAGACAAGCATAGATTAACATGTACTAATGGCTGTGGGTGCTCACAGTGTCAAGCAAGGTGCAGTAGTCTGTGCTGATGGGNCTGAGGTGAAGCAAAAGCCAGAAAGGAAAGAAATCCTGCTACTGCTGGCATGAATGTACCACNCGAATGGTAGTTTTCATTCTCTCCTGCACTGGGAACATTCTATTAGTCCACTGAGAAGTCATAGCAGAAGAGACATAATTATTAGCAGAGTAATGGAGAAGCTCTCACTAATGCCCAGCTATTCAAATATCTCAATATAATCATTGTGCTCAATCTCTCCTTGTTGCATACTCTCTGGAGAAACACCATTTTTTTCACTTACTCCAGTGTAACGAATTCACTTTGCATTTTCTTTGTGAGAAATTAAGAGGAATGACAATATAATGTGTTGACATTTGCAATTCTGTATAGAAAAGTTTAGGCTGGCAATTTGCTTTAATCATAAGCTAACAGGGAAGGGCTGTTTATTAAATTAGTTCCTTGTGTACAAAATGTGCATTTTCTTTGTAAATCTTTGCCACTACACCTAGATTTATATTTTTTAATCCTAGTCTTTATAAAGTCCATGTTTCTTAAAAGAATAAAAGTATGTTTTCAAAGAAAGCACTTCATTCCTTGACCTCTATTTATTTTTTTAATTCTCACTGATTCTGTTTTTATGTTGGTGTCTTAGGCATCTAGGATTGGGATGGTTATAGGTCTAGGTACTGACTTCTGATTTTTCTTTGTTGGGTGGGTGATTTGATCTTTCATTTCTGTTTCCTCTCTGGATTTTCAGAGAGTGTGGTGCCTGTGTATCATCTGGTAGGAAATGTTCTTTGGATCTGATAGTTGTGGCCACTGGGAGTTCTAGGTAAAATGTGTTTTGGGGTACTGAGAGCTGAGGTTTAGGAATGGACATAGGCTAGGGGTCTGAAGGGGTTCACAGGATGGAGGAGAACAGAGTATGCAATCAGGATCTACTTATTTTTATCTCCTTAGAATGGGGGAGACAGTGAAAAGAGTTCAACCCAGAGGTTCTGCTATAGTGCTGTGGATGAGACTGGGGAGTTGGCCCTAAAGGACTAGGAGGAGAGGGAAAGATCTACAGCCTACTTGGTTCCCTGGCAGGAGTGGCCTGTGGGTTAGCAAAGAGAGCCTGCTGGAGTTAGAGGCTGGGACACTGGGATTAGTTGGGGGTTAGGGGAAAAAAGTTGGGAGGAGAAGATCTTTGTGATCCATGGGGATGGGGTCAGAGAGGAAAGGGAGAGTGCAGCAGGTTTTCTGCTGCAGAAGCAGGGATGAGACTGGGGGGATTGGTTCTGGANGAGCAGAAGGAGAGGTGTGGACAGCCCACTTGTTGCCCTGGCAGGGGGTACCTGCTTGGGTTGGGGGCTGGGACAAAGCAAACAACTGGAAGAAGGGAGATTAGAAAGGGACTATCTATGGAATCCACAGGAGATGGAAGTGGCAGGTGGGAGGTGGGGTGGCCAAGGAAAGCTGCCACAGGTGGTCTGCTGCAGGGCTGGGGATTAGACTGTGTGACAGACATTATAACTTAACACATAGAAGCAACCTCCATTTTTATTGCACAGTTTCTACACAGCCTCAATCTAAGATAAAAATTTTAGCTGGCCTGCCCTCTCTTCTGGAAATTCAGAAAGCTAAGGGTCTTCTCCCATGACCCTTCAGATTTTCGTAAGATTCATTTTTGTGGTTATATTGTATAATTCAAGGGCCTTTGATTATTCAGGGTCAGAAGAAAAGAGCTGGATAAACTGCTTCAGGAGCCCCAGCCTAGGACAACTTGAAGCTCTGATGAGTTCATCCAATCAGGTCAAGCCCAGGCAGAAGACTCTTAATTTAAATCATCTCAAGATTCACTCATCAGTAACCTCAGTNTATTCAGACTTCTCTCAGTCTTGCCAGTAACCAAAAATGTCATGGGAATGGCATCATGGCATGCTCTCGGGTCTTGAGTATGGGCCAGTTTNTTCTTTTATGATTGCCTGATTACCTCTTCTGTCTACTTTGCTATCCTTTTTATTGACATTTTCCTGTCAATGTGTAAAAGGTTTTGTGTATTACAGTCATGTCTTCTTATTTGCTGGGGATATATTCCAAGACCCTGGCACCAGAGATGGTAGGAAATTCCACAAACACCATATTTTCCCTATAGCCATTATGTTTTCCCTATATCTACAGACCTTTGATAAAACTGAATTTACAAATGAAGTACAGTAAGAGATTGACATCACCAGCAAAAGGGTAGAACAATCATTACACTATTTTCAAAGCTATGTGAAAGTACCCTCTCCATAGTGTCATGTATTGAACTTGCCTTTCTTGGGAATTCATAAAATGACAGGGTACTCCAGGATGAGATTTGGGGAGTTGACAGATGTTGACAGAAGGTTAGGTCCCTATATAAGGGCACTTGGACCAGCATGTTATGATACTATGACATCTTCCAGGTCTGCATATGCTAAGCAGAAGGATGATTTGCAATCTGGACAGATCTTGGGTAATGGCATGAAATTTTATCATTCTACAACAAATCTTTAACATAGATAGATAGATGATAGATAGATAGATAGATAGATAGAAAAATAGATAGATAGATAGATAGATAAAAATAAAAAACAGAGTCACTGCTTGGTGTTGGGCTGGCAGGGCTTGGGGCTTCCAGGCACAAGTGTTCCAGGCCTGCTGGACTGTATGCAGCCCTAGCATCCTCCAT
>LZPO01077122.1:8417-19564 GCA_001675575.1 Neotoma lepida
ATCACATGACATGAAAGAAGTTTAGTGTAAATTCTTACTTAATATGCAAGGGAAATGACTTCTGCATACTCTTTGAAGCCTCAGTTCATTGTCTTCTTAAAATTACTATTATCAGAGACTGCTTTTCAGCATTAAATATTTCAGTGTCAACAGTGTGTTATCGTATTGTGAAGAAAAGTTATCTGTATAAATGTTTTATTCTGTTTCTTTTTCTTTATTATAATCACACTTTATTTATGAGAATATCTTGATATAAGTTACTTGTGTTGNTAATACAAGCATGAATGGAGAGTAGATTATGTCTGTGAAATGGATATACATATTAATTTTATATAAATAAAACATGTTTATGACAGGTATCCAGAGGGAAGAGATCATGACACATATACATTAGATTTTCAGAGTTATGTAGATTTCATCAAAACAGAAGTCACCCAGAGGAGCATGATACAGTCTAGAGAGGAGTCTTTTGTACAGTTCAGATGTAGGAGAAGGCAGATCAGTCAGGGAAGACTGTGCAAATAGGGACAGAACAGAAATCGGTCCAGGAGAGTTCAGAAAGTTAAGAAGAAAGGACACACTGCTCAGTTTAGTAACGTGATGCCAGATGAGGATCCTTTAGTGTTATATCACAAATAGAAAGGATTTGTGTTCACTCTGGATGTTTTTATGTACTAAAAATGAGTGTCCAGTTCAGTTCAAAACTCTCTTAGGAAAAGCAGAATGTGTTGGTAAAAATAGTTTTCTATGGACAATTACAACTCTGGGAAAACGTGGGTTGGCAGGCATTTTAGGTAGTGCTAAAGTTATCTACAGTATGACATGATTGTTCTCTGACTGTTGCATCTTCTTTTATCTATTGNGTCTGAAATCACCACACCTCTTATGGGCTTAGTAATCATACACAGCAAAATGAGCCTGCGTATAGCATAATTGTTTTGTAAAAAACAGATAGGAAACCTACTTTTGTTTCATGGACTTCTTCACGAGACTCTGGAGTATGGATGGAAGCAGTGTGGCATACACTGGGAATCCTAGTCCTGAACCAACTTCTCCTGAAAAATTTTAAGTCCTGGAAGAAATTAAATGATTCAATTTAATGGGATTCAGAATTGAATAGAAAGAAACATGGTATGTTTGATAAACCATAAATTTTTGATATTTAAGAACAAAATTTGATATAGTAGAATGATGGAAATATCATCAGCCTACCTTTTATTCCCCTTACATATGGAATCTACTTGACTTGTTCCTATCTCTTCCCCTCTTTGCAGCTCCCATGTATTGTACTTGCTAATGTTATTGTTTGGAAAGAAAGCACTAAGATGCACCCAAACTTCTAATTACTTACATAATTAAGCATCAGTTTTTCTAGGCTGAGTGTCATAAAATTGTTTTTATTTGCCCATATTTAAAATAATTATTTTTCATTGACATAAACTGATGTTTTTTTAAAAAAATAACTGTTCATTTATAATTTGACTCTTAAATATAAACAAGTGTCAGTGCTATAAAAAGTTCATGAAAAATGCAGAATTCACTAACGCTGTTACAGTCAACAATTCACCATTAAATTCTACTTATAATTTAAGGAAATATTCAGCAATGAGTCAATTCACAAAAGTATTTAAAGTTTCCATACCTTAATGATATGAAGGATGTACTTGCATAAGATATTTCTTAAAACAATACAAATCACTTAATTCTAACTATCAGAGAATTTAAAAGAGTTAAAGCGTTCTTAGAAATGTGTAGCTGGAAAATTAGGAGTGAAGAATAAGGGATATGAGAAAACTAGTATGGGAAAATATCAATGGGATTGTATATTCCCTAGAAACGAAGGCATATATAATTCGTATACTCAGTGTTCAATGGATATTTGTTTTGTTGTTTTCTCACTGAGAAGCCCTGATAGTTATAATCCTGAGGGAGAGTGAATATATTTTGTGTCTAAAGTAGTCCTTCAATTTCACTAAGACACTCATTACTAAAAATGATAAGCCATGATTCTTTGTATTTACGAGTTTATGTTTAGCTATTTGTTTATGTTTTTCACTGTTCACATGCTTTCAATTTTCTTAGGTTTCTTTCTCTCCACCCAACTAACTTCCATTCCCCTCTACTAGTTATCATCAGATCAGTAAGTAAGGAAGGCCTATGAAGACAGAACTCCTGGATATATGACCAGGAATTCAAAATTCCAACGAAGGAGATCAAAGTTATTATTGTTAAAGTTAGTAAAGGAAAACTTGAAATATCACTGAATTCTTTACATTTTTTGAGATTTTATGAAATTTCATATTCTATCCTTTAGATATTTGCTATATGATTCTATTACCTATAAAAGCGAATTATTTGGAATTGGATACATGACTCATTCCAATGTATTTTGTGATTAGCTATTTGAAGGCCCTTTTAGATAAGGACCCAGAGGCAAGGACATTACTTACAAATTCTTGGTATATATCTGCAGCCAGGCCATATGTGGTATGAGACTGTTGAACCGCTCGATGATACAGGTCTTCAGAGGACACAGAGCCAGTTGGTTTGGAGGTCACATGCTCCCAAAGGAACAGATTTGACACTAGCAGCAACATACACACCCCTGCAGTCAGAGAAATGGCAATGAGATGATCAATACAAATCAGATTACAACAGTTACACAAGTTGGGCATGTGTTCTNAGGGCCCTCTGCTAAGTGATNTGGGTAGAGCATTCANATTTACAACTGGAAAAAAATNCANAGAAATAGCTACATGTCTCCAGTACAGAGTTTGAAATGTGAGAGACGTTTCACAGTTTGCATTTGCTTCAAATAAGCTTCTCAAGTTTGCAAACACGTGGAGTTTGATTAACCATGAGCCAGAGACTTCAAGTCATTATCTGCACATATCTGAAATTCTAGAGAATTTCAAATTGTCTTTCTTTATTAAATACATTATTATTTTAACTAATTCATTTCCATTGTATATATCACTTAAGAATGAGATGATTTGATAGTTCCTTCAGGTTGATTTATGTGAGCAGAAATTCAGCTTGGCACACAAATTAATTGTAACTTCCTATTTCTATACTTGAAGGAATTGGACCACTTATTTAATCTTGCGTTCTCAATATACACTAATTTCTATATAATGTAAACTGAACACTTTGAGTTGTATTTATTTTTATTCTAGAAGGTGACTTTTGAAATGGAAGGTGTTATAAAACTGATGGCTCTTAAATATCAGGGATGCTGTCCCATTTTACCCTCTTGGTAATAAAGAAAACACAAAATAACTGAGAATTGCCTTGTGTCTGCCACACAGGAAGCTCCTAGTTGAAAAACCCTGAGCTCAAACTTAATTAAGCAAGTAGTACATAGACAGGTCTTTCAGATCTGTTTTGACTAGTCTCTAGATGAAGCATGATCAAATATTAGTTCCCTCCAGTATACAGAGGAGATCACACCAAAGAAAATCTACTCTAGAAACAATCTTGAGGAAATATACACTAAGGATTACTTAGACTCTAAGAGGTACCTGATGAATGTCTACTTACCAGAGGTTGGTAATGTCAAAGCAAGCTGCATCTTGGAGATGATCCACCACAATAGGATCTTCAAATCGGGAAAGCGCTTCACCTGAGTGCTGCCTTTAGTCAACTTTCCACCTCCCATATATATACCACCGGGATGTACCCAAAGCCAAACAGAGCTGGGGGCAAGACTGAATCAATGTCTATAGATCATCCACATACTTCCTTCCAGATTGATTAACTTCCTCTTTACATTTACCGCAGTTATATGTCAATGTGTGTCACACTGCATTCACCCCCCCCCATATGATCTATAGAATGCGAGTCATTCTCCAAATCAGAAAGGCCATCTCTGTTCATTGGTTTCTCATTTTCAGGTCAGCAGGAAGGAAACACTTATTCCCCTATACTATTCCCAGTTCAAGAACTTATATGTCTTTCATGTGTCGTGCAGTGATCCCGAGTGGTTGTGGTGATTTTAAATGCTTTCCATAATCCAACCTATCTCCATATAAGTCAATTATTATGGAGTGTTTTAAAAGACACAAATCTCCTTCATTAATCATTAATATTGTAAAATATTTATCTCAATAGACTCAGGAACAGTTCCAGTAATCAACATGTGTCTAAGCACACATGTTTTTAGAAGGCATTTTGACAAGAACATCATACCCATTGGGAAATGTCTACTTATAAATGCAGATCATGACTTTTTTCGGCATCTTATTTTTGATGTCTTACAATATAATCAATTGTTTGATTTACATGTTTTGAGACTTAGAACATATGCAATAATTGTTGGTTGCAATGTCAACTGACGTGCCATGGTTTTCCTAATTGTGATACTTTGCCAGGGTTGCTGATGGCTGTATCATGTCAGTGAATTGCAGCATTTTTAGGCAATTATTCTGAAATAGTCTGTGATGCCACTGGTGGCATCATGAAAGATATTCCATGTTGTAATAGATTCTATATCATAGAAGGTCAAAATTNTCATTTTGCTTGAGCAAAATATTCAATTTCTTTAGCAATTGGTCTAACCATTTATTCTGCTGTGCAATTAACAAAAGTGGCTGCAGCATACACACTACCCTTATCCCCTGTAGTTGCCTTATGGGTTCTGACATGTACATAGTCCATGGGTCTGCCAATTACAAGTTGTTTATTTACCAAATCTATTTGTGCAAAGGGTACACAGATGAGTTAGCAATTTCCTTCTCATCATCTGTCATTTCCCACATTACATGAAATTGCTTTGCTATCCACACTGAAACAAATATCCTCAAATATCCTATAAACATAATTCTATATGACTCATCAATTTTTATTGTTCTTATATAAAGAGAGAAATTTTCACAGTATCCTGATGCCAGTATATCCTTATTACCTGCTTAACTCTAGAAAAATAACTACCATCTACACTCCATGAGCACCATGTCTGAATTTCCTCTGCTCATCCAATCTTAATTGCTTGAATATTCAGATCATCAAAGCATCATGTACTGTAACCATCATCCCATGGTTGAGTTCTGATGGGAGAGGGTACATTCTGAACAGTGTGCCCTACCTTTGGCTAGCAGACTGCCCACCTTGTATTTTCACTGTAGCATTTCACTATATATTTTACTGTAGTATGTAGTATAAGACTGTAATATTTCTATAAGTTCTGCAGTACTAGAGATCTGTAGCTCACTCCAAATATGATGAGAAATTTCCATTTTTGGATATAAAAGAAAACGTGTAAGTCTGCAGTCTACCACAAAAAAAAGGCATCTAGAGTAGAGAACAGGAACAGCCTGGGGAACACAGCACTTAACTCTCAGGAAAGGTCTGCTTATTCTGACTCAGAGTCAGACTTAGATATAATCATGACTGTGTCTTACAAACTTTTATAAAATGTAAGATGGCCACAAGGCATGGGTGCAAGAAGAAAATTGCAATTTGTCTCTCCCCCAGTTCAATGAGAAGGTAGAGAATCAAGTCCATTTTCTTTTACCTTGACTTTTTCCTCTGCTTTGTGTATAAATAGAAGAAATTCATATTATGGCTTGAAGGATTTACTTTTCCACGTATAATTTCTTCTAGAACATCAATGATGAAAATTCATGAACAATTTTCTCTGTGTACAGATACACTGAACTCCTATATGCTGATTGATTTGCCCTGGTGTTCTAATGTGGGGCTGAGATTCTTAACTATATATGCATATATGTATTAGATTAGTAGGGAAAAAATAAGGCTGGATCATTTGATTTTGACATGGTCTCTTATTTCTATGTCTTTGTGTGTGTGTTCATGTGAACATGTATGTGTATTCGTATGTGTTAGTGTGTATGTATATGTTTGTGTGTATGTGTGTGTGTGTGTATATATGAGTGTGTGTGTGTGTGTGTGTGTGTGTCTGGATATATGTGTGTGTATTTGTGTGTGTGTGTTTGTGTGTGTTTGTGTCTGTCTCTGTGTATGTGTGTGTAGATACAGATGTCAGAGAACATACTTGATTTCATTCTGAGAAATGCTGCAGACCTTGTTTCATGTTATCTCACTGGTATGAAGCACTCCTTTTAGATTAAAGTGGCTGGTCATTGAGCCAATGAGTCCTGTGTCTCTTTCCCCAGTGATAGGATTCAAGTGCATTACAGCACGCTGGGCATCTTAACTTTAGTTCTGGAGGTGAAACTAAGGTTCCCATGCTTAAATGACAAACACTTTATCAGCATAACCTTCTGATCTCATTGTAAAGAATGCTGTAATTTTTAGATTTCATAGTTTGAGAGTTGTAGGACACTTTATGGTCTGGACCTGGATTTGATTTGTGCTCTTTGTGACATTTAAAGGAATGTACCTTTAGAAATGAGATGCCATTTTCTCAATAGGTATTTTGTGAGGTTTGTGTGACAAAGCACAGGTTTGTTGGGATTCTCATGAGCTTCTTGTGGCACTCCTGTGTTTAGTTAGACTTTGGTTTAATATTTGCCTCCTCATTTGTGCTGTTAAAGCCTTGTGGACTTTAGGAGACTCTTCTGAATAGAGTATTATGAATTGAAATATCTGTTGTTCAGGAGTTTCATCTGTGATTAAAGCCTTCCATCTGTGACAGTAGTAGCTCATGAAGATGAAGGATGTAAAGGGGAGGTGAAAGAACAGGGTGCTCTAAGGGGAGGTGAAATTTTCCATCCTTCTGGGAAGCTTACCCAACTCAGGCAGTAAACAACTGAACAGCTTCAAGAAGTATATGAAATTGAAACTGCTCACTCACTATAAATAAAGTCCAAGCATATATAAAGCGTATGTAAGCTACAAAGACTGATGAGACATACTCTCAGAGAGATGAGTACTCTTTTAGGTAGATGAGGGTTCTAAAAGACCACCAAACAGCTGTGCTCCCTTGAGGAGGAAGAGACCTAACCAAAAAAGCTGGAAGATATTCAAAACTTTTACAGTAATTGGAAAGTAGAATATCCAAATATTTAAGCTGATGGCAAATTGTACACTGTGTTATATGTTTCCTTAGTCTTCACTCATGCTGCGCTGACCTTTGGATGATACAGATAGCTGTCATTTAACAATTTTTCCCTACATTTAACCCTTCACCCATACTCCTGTAGGTAGCCATGATAAAATCACTGGTTCACACTTGTGGAATTCAGATATTTTTCTTTTAGCCTGTCATCATTTCCCCATTTTTGTATGAATAAACATGATTTCATTTCTCCCAAGGGTTAATGTCATACAGCAGTATCTCAAATACCTTAAATTGAATAAAGGTTTTGGTAGTGCCTTTGTTGAAGAGGGGCTAAAGATGTAGAAGAATAATATTCTTCTATGTGTGTATATGTTTCCAGTACATAAATGTGTATGTAGAGAAAATGTGAACGTAAAGTGTCTTCCTCTATTGCTCTTGACTTTGTTTTTTTATGATACAGGGACTCAAATCTATCTTGGATTTTGATGTTTCCATTAGGCTGATTGTCAGTACCAAAGTGGAATTTTCATCACTACTTGTAGCTTTCAAACTGTATAAAGGTTCATTTTATGTAGCAAAAAGTTATCAACATCCTTACCCAACTATTAACCTTGTCAGGTTTTATACTGTGTAGCCAAACATGGCATGGCAACTATTGTAATAGTGATATGGATGTATGGGAGTAACATTATGATGTTATTTAAAGTCCCTTATACAACACTTATCAACTCATTCCTCTTCCATTAACATAGTGTAAACTCTATTTATGGATATGTCATAGGTCTAAAGGAAAAATATAAGATACTTCTTCTACTCTATGTATATAGCAATGAATTTCCCTCTCAATACTTTTCTTCAAATACATAGAATGGTGCATTTCTCAACCATCATTCTTATCAAAGAAGAAATTTATGCAATATAAGGTGATTCACATAGATACTAACAACAGAGAAATATGCAGTGTATAAAAGATTGTAGATGGCTTAGCTCCCAGTGGGCATCTGTATCAAAACATTTCCCAACAAGGCTCAAGGACCATCACAGAATAGGAGCTTGAATCATTGTCAGAGCCAGAGATAGTGGGTATCTATCATGAGACAGTGTTTGCTAGACATGACAGGGCAATTGGACACATTATTTCACAGCAGCTATGACTATATTCATGAGATTTCCTAAGATCAAGCTTGTCATTATACAATCAATGATGACANAGGAGCTCACTAAGNANTACCCATATATGAGTAGTTATTAGCAATTGATGCCTGCTGGAGTAAGGAGAGTGAATTTTCTACAAATATGAAGCCTCTGAGATGTTACCCCTGCTCAAGTGGATGATCCTATTTCATAAAACATAGAGGCTTTACTTAGTGGACNCAGTGTGATTTTAAGCAGGACACAGGAAATTGGGAAGAAAACACTATGGGACATTTTGTTTTCCTATCAGTTTGGGGGTTGGGGACAGATTTTCACAAAGAAGGGGCGTATCTGAATGCTACTGGGCACTGCTGAAAATGAGTCAGCTCTCTAGAGATGTTTTGTTTTGAAGAACTTGAAAAGTTTTCAAGTTTAACCAGTGAAGCAGATTTCTAAAATTATTTATTTAAAAAATATTTATGGTGTTTGAGAAACTTTATGGAAGAGAGGAAAGAAGAATTGTAGGAGCCAGGGAGATCCAAGACACAAGGAGAACATGTCCCACAGAATCAACAAAGCAGGACTCATAGGGATTCATGGAAACTGTAGCAACAATCACAGTGCCTATGTAGGTCTGCCCTAGGTCCTCTGCATACATGTTATAGTTGTTAGCTTGATGTTTTTGTGAAGTTTCTAACAGTGGGAATTGGGGCATCTCTGACACTTTTGTCTGCTCTTGGAACTCTTCATCCTAATACGTTGCCTTAGATAACCTTAAGATGAGTGTTTGTGCCTAGTCTTGTATCTTGCTGTCTGTTTTCAGGTGATATCTCTGGGAGATCTTCTTTTTGGGGGTCGGGGACTGGAAAGAGTGGAGGAAGGGGACTCTGAAGTCAGGATGTATTGAAAAAACAAAAAACAAACAAAAGTAATAAAATAAAATAAAATAATTTTTATTTATCCTTTGATAGTTACAAACATTATTTTGGTTACATTCTTTCCCTTTCTTGATGTCCCCCTAAATCCCCTCACCATCCAACTTTATGTTATTTCCATATTTATGTCCATAGTCCATGCTGCTGCCAGGGTCTATGTTGGTGCCCGTGGTCCATGATGCCTTCAAGGGTCGTGTTGGTGTCCATAATCCATGTTGGTTCCAGGGACTCATTTTGAGGTCCATGTTCTATGCTGCCATCTGAGTCCATGTGGATGTCTGTGGTCCATGCTGCCATAAGAAACCAAGTGGATTTCATGATGCATGGCATTGTTGGCTGGTAAGGGGAAGGAATCTTCTTATGCAGTCATACAGATGAATGGGCACTCATGATTGTGAATGAGAGACAGTGACACCCTCACCCCAAGAAAAGGGGAAACAGTCAAGACAGGAGCCTATTGAGGAGGGTCCAGGAATATTATGACAAAGATGGTGAGGTGGAACTCTTCACAGTTGATAGCTTCTGGAAGGAGTGCAGGGAAGTACTCAATTGCCTGTAAAGGCTGGCCATTGGGAGTTTGACCATGCACCAGTGAATATATGGTTAACACAAATTGGACCTTAGTGTATTTCTTTTTTTTTTTTTTTTTTTGTGGAGGGAGGAGGGTTTAAGAGTGGGCATGTAGCCTTGAGGGGAATGAGAAGTGAGTATGATCAGCGTGCATTGTATGAAATTTCCAAATAAGCAATAGGCATATTATGTTAGGGAAAATAATAAAGTAACGAAAAAAATTACAAAATGCATGACTGATTTGCTTTGGCCAGCTCCTCCTAAGCATGGAGATTGTCCTGAAGAATGGTTGCTATATTGTGTGCCACTCACTTGAAGAAAATTGATTTTTCCTCTCTCCGCAGTTATCAATTTGGATTATCACACATGTTCTTACCTGAATATGATACACTGAGTCCATTTCTCCTCCTCTGTTCTGACATTTTGTCATGTTTATCTGCCATAAGTATTGTTCATAGAGAGTCTCTGTGATTTCAGGGGTCTGTTTTCCCTGTTGTGTTTGGAATAATTTGATTTCCTTGAGTCAACCTCAACCTGTGGCTATTACAGTATTTCCGGTCTCTCTAATGCATGAATCTTAAATCCTGATGGGAGTAGTTGCAGTGAGCTGCAAGAATATATTATAGACATTCAGCTGCATATTAAAGCTATACCTAGAAAAATCAAGGCATTTTTCTAGAGGAATCCATTTATCAAGGAATAATTGATGTTATTTGGCTTTTAAAATACATAAGCTGTCTTCTGCTATAATATTCTGAATGCCCATATACTATTCGGCCTTATGGCAAAGAGTTAAGCTTCTTAGAACTCCTGCTGACCCACTAGGTAACTAACCTCCTGTAGGGCCTAGGAGACAGGTAGTTGTAGATACATAGCTTTGTTTCTTCTGCAAATGAAGCTCAGACCATCACTTGCCTTCTAGCCTAATAGCACTGCAGAGCTATTGACTGAGAACAATAGGGCTTTTATCACAAACAGGTGCAATAAAGACTGGAGCAGAGTTCCAGAGGCAGGCAAGCAGCATGGTCTGAGAGAAGAGAAGAAGGCAGAGTTTCTCAGGGCCAGGGTAAGGAGCAAGAAAGGAAAGATGGAGGATGAAGGAACAGAGGATGAAGATGAGGTCGAAAATATAGGATTACTAAATCTCTGAGGACAAGAAAAGTGGGTACAGAGAGGAGCTGAATGTGAGGTTGGAGCTGAAGCTGTATAGATACAATTTGTCTTAGAGAAATAAAGTAACAGATGAAAGATGAAAGCTATGTATGGTGTACATAGATTCTTTTCCCTCAGAAAGCCCCACACTGGACATAGTGATTTCCTTAGGACTCTGGGAGGAATCTTCTCAGGGCAGGTATCGGGGAAAATTCCATTAAGTAATGTGACATAAGTATCCCATTTAGAGATGATAATTCCAAAATCTGTCAGACTATGTTCAATATCCAGATGTGGATTTTCATGTTAATTACCATCTCTTAAAGCAAGAAGCTTCTCTAAAGAGGGTTCAGTGNCATANANNTATNNGNNTA
>LZPO01077123.1:15587-26122 GCA_001675575.1 Neotoma lepida
TCAGACACTTCAAGCCAAACAACTGTCTCAAGCCTCCAGAGGGCCCAGTTCAGCACCATGGGGGGCTCCACAGTTANTGNTCCACAGTTNATNCATTTCCACCAGCTTGGCTGGCTTCATGATCTCAATGTCCCTTGTTCATAGAACCTCTTCTCTCTCCCATCAGTTGAACTCCTGGAGCTCTGCCTACTCTTAATATGAAGTTTTAGCATAGTGTATGTAATTATGAGCAGTAGTAAAGGCCAGAAAGTTAGAAAAAGGCCAGTAGAGGACAAGGGGAGAGAGGGTGGGGGATAGAAGAGTACATTGGACATGAAACTGGAGGGTAAATCCTAGGGCCAGAAAGAACTAAGCAGGAAGGCAGATAAGAGAACATGGAAAAGAATGGAGTAGAGAAGCGTAGCCAAAATTAAGGATAAATAAAAAAGATATATGTCAAACTACTATTTTATAAGTTTATTAAATATAAAATCTAAAAGAGGAGGAACAGAGGTATACTCTGTAAATGGATAATGTTTCTCCCAGAAGCCAAAGGTTATTAAATGAAAATCTGGGTGCCAGATGTGAGCTACTTCTCTATGAATTGTCAGTCAGGGAATTCCCAGGGACCACCCCTAAAAACAGAACAGAATATTTCCATTTCCTTTGCTTGCCCATCAGAACTTGATGGTAAAACTATATTGCTGAAAACAACATACGCTTTGGTTTCAGGACATAGAGAAATCAAATTGTAGGTAAACTTGCTCCTTCCTACTGCTTAGATTTCAAACTGCCAGAGGTGCTATGCAGGCTGCTGCATAGGAATAAAGGTCATTAATGGTTTTACCTAGCTGTGAATCCTGAGAGCTAACATAACAACCTAACAGGCATGGTGTGCATTCTAGTATTACAGTGGTAACACTGGTATGGGAGCAACCAACTACTTTGAGGACTGTTCCACAAGAAGGGACACATGGTCCTGTAAATCCAATTGAGAGCCCATACCTGGAAAGTTCATAAGTTCTAGTGGGGGAATCTACCACTGTTTTTGCTAAACAGTGATGTTGCCTTTCAAACATTTATATTTATACCTACAGATTAGTGCCATTCCCCATTTTTATCATTGATGGCATCTTACTATTTTGGTCAGCCATTAATGCAGAAACCTGTAACTGGTCAAAGTGCTAAAAATAAGTAATGGTGGGATATTCTGACCTAANTGGAACAGCTTTATCACCCCCTTCAAGGTTCAGGGAACATGAGGGGAAAAGGAGCAAAAAGAAAGTAAGAGTCAGGAGATATGCAGGGGGAAAAAAAGAAATCATGTTCTGGAAT
Source organism: Neotoma lepida (assembly GCA_001675575.1). Lineage (NCBI taxonomy): Eukaryota > Metazoa > Chordata > Mammalia > Rodentia > Cricetidae > Neotoma > Neotoma lepida. The sequence goes on from LZPO01077123.1 coordinate 16,902, forward strand.
GACATAGTTATTGCACTCGCAAACTCATTGCAGCTGTAGTTATCTGCACAAGACCTGGCCAAGATTGGACCCATCACCATTTCTTCATGGTTCGGGGAGGGGTTATTGAGGCATTACCCCTCCCTAAGGGACTAATGGAAGTTAGCAGTTGTTTGGAGAGGAGAGCTTTATTTTCTTCAGTGGTGTAGCTATTGATATGTTGCTCTTGCTCCAGTAAATAACCTGCCGTCCAAACTCAAGTTAAAGGCGTCTCTCACACACACACACACACACACACACACACACACACACACACACACACACACACACACGCACGCACGCACGCACGCACGGCATGAAAGTAAAAGGATTTCCTGAGAAGAAGAGTTTCCGTGGAGAGGGAGAGTGATGAGAAAGGGGGAGGGGGCTGAGATGACAAACGCAGTCCATAAATGTGTGAAATCATTAGATTTTAAAACTTATGCATGCCTGCTGACACCAAGGAAAGGTGTGCAGGATGTTCCACCTCCACCTCACTCTACCTCTGTGCCTTATTTCTTTCTTTCAGATAGTCTCAGAGGCAAAACAAGTCTCCCCCTCTGGGTAATATCCATCCTAAGTATGAGAAAAGTTCAATCCCCATAGGTACCCACAGTTCAACTATNGATTTCCTTGGGGGCTTTCTCAGTTTGGAGGTAGCCTACAAGCTGATGTCAATGACTTCCACAATCTCTCTCTACAATCCTCCAGGTTTTAAACTGGCTAAATGTAGGTGCTCAGTTGTTGGTATTTACAACACAGGGTTGGCTCTGTTATAATTAACCTAGGGGTTTGACATAGTTGGAGGCCATGTTCGTAATCTACCTTTTCTGTCTACAGTCTTGAGATCTGGTTACCCATTCTTTGAGCAGTATGAAAGGTCCTAGTTACAACTGAGTTGCTCTCCTCAGCTCTTGGTTAAAACTGGCACCAGAAGGAGGAAGATGAGGTACAATAACAGGGTCCAATTCTGACCTTTCCAGGATGGTTGACTGTCATTTCCCAGAAACCTGGAGTGTTTTCAGGAAGGAGTTTCATTCCATCACTGGCCACCAATTTAGACCACATGAGTTGGGGGTTGGGGCTTACGGATCTGGTGTAGGAGTCTGGAGGGGAGACTTGGTTGTCAAACCAGCAGGTATAACCAGTAGGGCTTCTTTTCCAAGCATTCCTGGAGTGGCCTTATGACTCAGGCAGCATGTGGAGCCTGACCTTGTTGCTGAACAACATTCTGAAGCTTTGCTTTGCCAGCCCTCACCTGAGTTCAGAGCCACAGCAGGACACCTGGGAGGAATGTTATACACAGGCATTCTGAGAAAGCTGCTCCCTTTTTATCTCAGATTCTGTTTGTACCTTCTAAGGGCAGCAGCCTCGAGGTACTGTCCACCCTCTCTCTATTGTAGAAAAATTTGTAATAAAAATTTTGACTGTCACTATAAAAGTGACTAATAACATGCATATATATTATATACATATATAATTATATATAATTTATTCAGTGTTCAGTATTAGCATTGTTAAAAATGCTTTACATATGTAAATATACTTACTTCTGTGCAACCACTTCAGGGGGTACATGCTATTTTATTTCTATTCTGTAGGCAAGGAAATGGAGACACTTGGTCAGACTTTTATGGCAGGCAAGCAGAGGACCTAGGGTTGGAATGTAAGCAATCTGAGTCCACATCACCCGGATCTAGCAGGTCTTAGGCTTTGTCATTCTGTTATGCTCCTGTCTCAGAAGTAATTGGCTTTTTTTCTGGAGCTATGGTGTCTACAAAGAGTCTACTCGGAGCAAACATCTTAAGAAAATCCTATATGTATAGATAGGAACTTAAGGATAAATAGAAAGAAGTCTCCCTCATTTTATAACCATAAGTTTCCTTATAACAGAATGTTTCCTTGCAAGTGCCCTGAAAACATGATTTAATTTACCATAATCTAATGTGTAGCTTCTTAAAGAAAGTTTATTATAGCAATGACTTTCCCTGTCACTGTTACAAAATACCTGAGAAGAGAAAGTTTAAAAAAGGAAGATTTTATTTTAGATCACAGTTTGCAAAGACAGCCCTTTGTGGCGGGTGGAGGGGTCATGGCAAAAGGAACTTGGGTGGCTGGTCATGTTGTGTCTGCAGTCAGGAAGCAGAGAAACATGGATGCTGTTGCTTACCCAGCTTTCTTCTTTTCAAGCAGTCTGGGATCTCAGCTCACTTAATCATGCCACCCATATTTAGGGTAGGTCTTCACACCTCAGTTAACCCAGTCTACAAACTGCCTCACAGATGTGCCCAGAAGTTTGCCTCCAAGGTGATCTTGTTAAGTTGTCAATCAATATTAACTATCAGAGATATCCTAGGTAGAGTTTCTCTGTCTCCACAAAATGAGGAAACTTTGAAGTGAGGTCTGAAAACAAGCTGCTGTGGGAACCAGAAAGGGAATCGAATTAAAAATAACCCAAGCTTCATTAGTCGTGAATATACTCAAGACTTTTCCAATAGTAAAGGAAGACAGGAGGGGAAATCTAAATACACAGAGGTTTTGTTGTTGTTGCTTTGGTTTTCATTTGTTTGTTTGTTTTTCTAATATTCCATGGCAGTGGAATTTTGTGAAGTGAATTAGTTCAAATGCAGTGCCAGGTCACCAAACCTCACCTTCCGGGTTTCNTTCTGTTCTTTCACTATGGCTTAGGAACGGGACACAGAGACACTTGAGTGATCTCAAATCCACGAGACGTGTTTGCCAGTTGTGGTTTTGGAAACCTGGCACACAGAAGCCATTTGTTGAGGGGGTATATTTAGTCAAAACTCCATAATATGATCAAAACTAGGGTGAAATAAACAAGCAAATACATTTTAAAGAAAAGGACCTTGAGTCAAAGTGAGTCAAGGTAATATTGGGACACTTTTTAGTAAGCAGTGTTAAACATCACACTGCTTAGCATGGAGGCCTGGGGAGCATAGTTTCCTTCTGAGAGGAGAAATGGCAACGGAGCTCTCCATGCAGGACTGACCCATGATGGAGGCAGAGTCATGCATATCTGCGCACTGGACTCTGAGATTTGAACCCAATCCTGTCACTTACTAGCTTTACAATCGTTAACAACTTTCCTAACTCCTTCTAGGTTCTTATTGATAAGCTGTAAATAACCCTTTAGAAGTGCTGGGGGGACTTAATACGTTCATGTCTGTCAAATGTTCCCAGCTACATGTATAATTGCAAGACACTATACAAAGAAGTAGCTGTGAAAATCACAGTGGCCCTGCCTTTGAAAACTCCTAGCATCAGCATAGATCTTTTTCTGCTCAAGGTTTTGGAATCCTCCCTCTGATGTCAAAGGTGCTGGTGGCCCCATTCTGGTCCAGCTCTAAGACTTAGACTTTTTGACGGTCCTTCTCTTTCTTGAGGCTTCAAGGTGAAGACAAATTCTTCCTGGCTAGACTCAGTGGCTCAGGACTTTGGCACCCTCTAGTGCATGATGTGTGTTGATGCTTTCCAGCTCCCACCCTCCCAGCCACAGCTTCCAGAAAGCTCTACAGTTCTGGTTACACTAAGTCTCTTAAAAACAATTGCCAGGGCTCTGTGTATGTTGAACATCCCTGACTTTGCCAGCAGAAGCCATGGCAGACAAACACTACTGAGGCCTTTCTGTGGCTGATAATGTGAAGGAGAAACACCATGGTCATATATCAGTATATGACAGATATGCCACGGGTCAGACCTCTGGAGAAGAATGCTGCGAGAAACAAAATCCAGAAAGNGTTCAGAGAAAGAGGTGCATGCATTTAACACAGGAGACATGAGTGAAGGGCACTGTGGGTCCCAAGCCTATGTCTTTAAATATTAGATGCTAAAATGTACCATTTACCATCAGTTCTAAGATGCAGGATCTTTATTCACATTCTCCATCCTTCTGGAATTGAATCCTTCTTACACATAGCGTTATGTTTTGTAATTTGATTTGTGGTAATTTTAAATTTCTTTAGTGGTATGTAATAATATTTAAATTCACTTTTGATTGCTGACATATTGATGATTATAATGATGAAGTCTGGTAGTATAAATTAATTTTTTGCCCAAATCCTTTAGGCTAGCCAATTGGTTTCCAAATGTTGTGCAGAGCTTTATTTTCTAAATAAAAGCTAGGAGTGGCAGCAGGCATCTGTAGCTCAGGAGCTGGGGAATCAGACGAAGACAGAGATAAGTGAATCCCTGGAGCTCATTGGCTGGCCAGCCTACCCAATTAGTAAGCTCCCAGTTCAATGAGAGACTCTGTCTCAAAGAACAAAGTGAAGAGAGGCAGGGGAGGTGCTTCAGCGTGTGAAGGCACCTGCCACTTGCCACNAAGACTGGTGTTCTGAGTTTGACCTCTAGGACTTACATGGTAGGAGAGAACTGGTTCTTGTAAGTTATCCTCTGACCCCCTGTGGTGGTTTGAACAGGTATGGCCCCCATGGACTCATGTGTTTGAATGCTTGGCCTATAGGGAGTGACACTATTAGGAGGTGTGGCCTTGTTGGAGTAGATGTAGCTTTGTTGGAGGAAGTGTGTCACTGTGGAGATGGGCTTTGAGGTCTTCTATATATGCTGAAGCCATGTCCAGAGAGACAGTTCACTTCCTGCTGCCTGTGGATCAAGACGTAGAACTCTCAGCAACCTCTCCAGCACAATGCTTACCTGTATGCTGCCTTGCTTCCCTCCAGGATGATAGTGGACTAAACCTCTCAAACTGTAAGCCAACCTCAATTAAATGCTTTCTTTTATAGGAGTTGCTATGGTCATGGTTTCTTTTCACAGCAATAGAACACTGACTAAGACAGACCCTCCCACAAGAAACAGATAAACAAACAAACAAACAAATGAACTAACTGGAGAATGAGAGAGGAAGACACTTGATGTCTGCCTGTGTCCTCCACAAGGGCACACATAGGCACACATACACACACATAGGCACACATACACACACATAGGCACACATAGTCAAAAGCACCTGCTACACTTGGGCACCCCCCCCACACACATAACACACCCACATTTTAAAAAATGATAAATGAATTATTACAAATTAATAAGGAATAAAAGATTCAATTAAATAGTCAATACCATAGAAAAATAAGCAAACACCTGACCAGACCATAGCCCCAGGAATGGCTGAGATGGAAGATGCCAATGTGAGGTGGGGGGCAGAGTAACCAGTACTCTCTGCTGTAAAGCTGTATAGTCATTTTGGAAAACTAGTGGCCTCTCTTAGGCTTTGTGTCTCCCCAAAGGCCCAACAGTGTCATCTTCATTAGGCATATACCAGGAGAAATACATGCTTCTACCAAAAATATTTATGAATAGTCACAGAAGCACCAGGTATAAGAGACAAAAAAAATGACAATTGGCTTAACGTCCACCATTATTTAAATGAATATCTGCACTTATAATCACAGCACAAATGCAGCAATGGAAATAGTCAACAACTACTTGAAACAAAAAAGATCATAAGGTTGACAATGAAAGAAGTCAGACACAGAAATTAGTTTATAGGAAGCACATTATCTAGCAGAATTAATCTATGCCATTAAACTGAGAGGCTTGCAACACTAGAGCAAAGTATTGCATCTGGGTGCTGGTCATGTTCTATTTTTTAAATCAAGATATTGGCTGCATAGATGTTATCATTCTATTAAGGTCTATTGCTTGTTATATCACTCAGTTGTTAGAGCACTTGCCTGGCATATGTGAGGCCCTGGGCTCAATCACCAGTATCAGAGACAGAGGGGGTGGAGTTGGAATTTAGGGAGCTCACAGGTCACAGAGGCAAGGTAGAGGCTGAATTACATTAATCATCATATGAAGAGACCTAAGAAGTGTGTGTGTGTATACGTATGCATTTAAGTGTATGTGTAGGGTACAGAGGGATCATACAAAGGTACAGAGATAGCCGGAGAGAGACACTGACTTGTTACTGAGCCTTGATTTTGCTCTCCCTTCTTAGACTTCCTTGGGTTTCTCAGGACCCTGAAGCACCACACAAAGGGCTTACTCTTGTTGTTCATCAACATATGCAAATAGGGGCAAGCTTTCTCCTAGCTTCCTAAATGTGTTAACAACTCTGGCTTGTGCACACAGTTTATTTTTATCAGCATCTGAAGCTTGATACTTTAGATGTCGATGACAGCGTGCTGACAGCCGAGTTCTTTTCTAGCCTTGGGTATGAGTGGGAGAAAGGGATGTATGTCCCTTGGAGATGGCTGCTGCTGGGGCAGTCTCTCTGCTGGACTTTGCTGTCTCTTCTTTTTCGGAAGCCCAGGTCAAATGCCCATAGCTATTGACCAGTTACTATTCTCCATCAATGAAATTTCTGTTCTTTTTTAACTTTCATTCCTGTATTTTATAAAATGGTGTATGCAGGACAGCAGTTATCTATAGCTAAAAAGCGGGGGTTCAGTTTTGGAGAGCAGGACCTTTGAGCTCTTCTGCAGAAGCTTACATCCATCAGCTGACTTGGGCATTTCTGCACTTTTGTTTACATTGTCTTCATGGACAGGTCTGATGGTATTACATCACTAGTTTATTTCTATAAAGTGTATTTTTTTTTTGGTGTTTTGAGACAGGGTTTCTACGTGTAGCTTTTGGAGCCTATCCTGGAACTCACTCTGTAGACCAGGTTGGCCTCAAACTCACAGAGATCCGCCTGCCTCTGACTCCTGTGTGCTGGTACTAAAGGAATATGCTACCACTGCTCGGCTTATAAATTGTAGTTTTAAAAGTTTCTTTCAGTTCACTTTTAAGGATCCAAGTTCAAGGCCAGAAAAATAGATGATTCTGTCTTCTGGATCCCAAGTTCTTTGGCAGTCATTGCCATGTGGATTTCAGAACAAAGTAAGCCATTGGCAGCTCCGTGTGCTTGGAGTTTTATAAGAGCAGCCATCTAGTTCCTCAGTTATTTTTAAGATGATTAATATAATATAGCATATTCCTAATAAAGAGCCCCTGATCACACTACTATTAATAATAGCTACTAAACACTTCTTTCCGCTATGAAGCCTCATCCTTAAATGCATGTGACTTGGGAAAAATATCACATAGGCACCATTGTATCTTCCACACTCCTTCCAAAGAGCTCTTACTACTTGCTGTATTTAATTCTCATTGTCAGCTAGCTGGATGCATATTTCTGGGCTGATCTCTGAATGTGTTTCTTGAGAGATTAGCCTAAGGCTTGGAGAGCCACCTTGAATGTGGGTGGCAGTACCCTATGGGCTGGGTCTCCAGGATGCATAAACAGGAAAGCAGAGTCCCACCATTCTCTTCTCTCTTTCCTGTTCTGCCCAGATGTAAGAAACCCTAACCACACCCCTGCTACCATGAACTCTGCCAGGCCTTCCCCACGCCACCATGAAGCATTCTAGCCTCTGAATCATGAGTCAAAACAAGCCCTCCCTTCTTCAGCTCGCATTTGTCAGATGTTTTGTGACAGTGATGAAAAAGCAACCCCTGTGCCCACCTCTCATCCTGAGCCCCAGTCTCATGAGTGAATTTCTAGAGTAGTACATCATGTCTTGAGTTTTGATTGTATGCCTGAGAGATGTGGGGATTTTCAGTGGAGTTAATTCAGTAGTGGACATTTACTTAGTCATTCCAATGAGTTTTGAAACACATTCTGTAAACAGAATCCTTTGCTATAACTTGGACTAACCAAAAAGGATACAAATAGGGCAAACATTGGCCTAGGCAACAGGGCATATGATCTTTGTACAGCTGGGCATCAACAATCCTTGTTAAAAACAGAAAATTCTGTACCTATCTTGGAATTTCATTGGGCATGCTTACTTCCCACCAGCTTCCAGCTTCATCATGGACACATTCGTCCCATCATGTCTTAGAGAAAGAGGTGTTGGAGTTAGGAGAAAGGAGAGCAATAGGAAATTCTGATATGAGTTTTCCATTTCTAATTAGGCCCATTCATCATTAAAGCTAGAAATTTAATTCTAAACATCATGGACCCAGAGGAAATGAAAAGAGGAACATTCTCTCTTGATTTTTAATTTTGCTTCAAGAGCAGAGACTTGATTACCTCATACTAATGGGGACTCAGGAACCCATATTCTCAGAGTCACATGCTTTGTTTGTCAGTCCAAACTCCATTAACACGAGCCTCCTGGTCCTTGATTAGAGAGGCTCAAAATGAAGCTTATGTGATGTGATCAGCAAATGATAGAATTTTGGACTTTCAGGGCCATGAATTTCTTATGTCTCAGGATGCTGTGTGCTGTTGTGATGTAACATTTATTTTAATGGTCCCAGAAATGTGTGGAGCAATAGTGCGGCAAATTAACACTATCTTCCTGTCTGCCTCTGACTGTAAGAGGCAATTTGAAGCATATTTGGGATTTATAATTATCTTGTAATCCGATTTGGAAAAGGGGAGCAGTGATTGAGAATATAGATGACACATAAATCTTAAAAGAGATTTTGACTTGTTGAAAAGAAGATCTACATAGTCCACTTGGTCACTAGGAGAGAGAGGAAGGAGGAATATATGTCTGACTGTCCATTATTTTATTATTTCTTTACTTCATGAGTGTGTGGCAGAGGGATGGATGAGAAAAAGAGTGAGATTCTGGGGCTGGGGAGATGGCTCAGTGCGTAAAGTGCTTGGCATGCCTGTATGAGGACCAGAGTTCAGTTCCCAAGACCTCATGTAAAGCCTGGTGGGCATGGTTACCTGCCCGTAACCCCAGCATGGAGGCAGAAACAGGAAATCCTTAGAGCAATCAGCAGGGCTAGCTAGCCAGAAGAGCGAGCTCTGAGTTTATCCAGAGATGTTGCCTCAATAAAACGTGGAGAGAAATCTAGGAAGATTGGAAGATACCAGACATCAAATGGTATCAAAGTTTGACCTGTACATACATGAGCACTCCCCGTGCATAACATACATTTGTCCATACACATGAGAATAACACACACACACACACACACACACACACACAGCTGTTATATACGTCTCACAGGAAGTCAGTGAGATGTGTTATCCTATTATCCATAGTGGACTCTATTTGACCTTCCAAAACCTTAGATTAACTGAAGTCCATCCTAGAGCAACCTCTTACAGGAAGCTGATTGATTGAACCTTTCAGTCCCTCCCCACTTCCCACCCCTGCCACATGCTGAGGTGGCAACCACCAGGGCAGCCACTGTGGGTTCCAGAGACTTCT
>LZPO01077124.1:0-10483 GCA_001675575.1 Neotoma lepida
GTATGTAGACCAGGGGTTGAAGCTTCTCTACCTGGAAGCATTGTGGCATTGACATCCTAGATGCCAAGGGTTCATGTGTTGACACTTGGTATTTCTTTCTCTTTCCAGTGCTAAGTCTTTGGTTTTCTAGCCATGACTACAACACCCACCATTTCAAATAAGGAACACTCTCCCAATTAAAAAAAAATGTCCTAGTGGTTATGGATCACAAGGCAGACACTTGAATGAACGCACACCTTAAGCAAGGCCANGCTGTCCTCTGAACCATCAGATTCTCTTTGCTTCCGTACTGCGTCTGGGGTAGCATGTGGGCTAGGACCAAGACCTTCTCCACTTTCACCAGGCTCACATCCTCCACTGCTCCGGGAGGGACTGGGTTTCCGTGCCTTGAAGGAATAGTCACTGAAAAAGGTTCTTCTGCATGTTGGAGAGGTCGCTGTCTTAGTGGACCCCTGTAGTCTACTGAGGAGAGGTGAAGTGCTCAAACTATCTGCCTTTTCACGTGGTGCAGCAAGGAACCAGTCAGCACAAGACAGGCAGGGCCCCAGAGATGAGGCTAGCTGTTCCTCGATGCGGGAGTCTACTCCTTCTAGCTGATGAAGAGTTGTTCTGACCTGATCTACATAGATACAATCTGGACCCGGATTCCCAGTAGCTTTAGATGCACAGCCTCCAGCTTCTAACAGCACACACAACATATAATGTCGCTGCAAAGGAAGTCGGTACAGGTTCAGCCGCCATGCAAACACTTACTGCAGTCCATATGTATAAGCTTGTACTAAAGGCCTATGGGCACTTGCGAATACTCAGTGAGTACCGAAAATCAATCTCTTCTCTTTCTCTTCTCACCACCATCAAAGCTTCTTGACCCCGAATGGAAACAATCTCACACTGCTTTATTTTGATAAAGCATCAACTTACCATCAGTCAATTCTCNTAGTCCACAGAATTTCCTAAGATAACTTTCAAATAGTCTCAATTATCACCACCATCATTTCAGACAGGGTTTATGTATAGCCCAGGCTGCCTTCAAACTCAAACTTGAAATCCTCTTGCCTCACAGCCTTCCAAGTGCTGGGATTTTAGGGGTCACTATGCAGGTCTCAAATCTATATTGTTTCATGTTTTCCAAAATAAGCCAAAGGAAAAAAACACTATAGGAAGAGGAACAAAACATCTTCAGACCCTGCTAAAATTGTACCCTGGATTTTACTAATATTTCCTCATGAGTATTGAATAGATACAGAAGAAAGGAAATAGAGGGGCACATATCATTCTCTTGAATACAAGTAATTAACATATTCACGCTTGTAAATGAGCATGTTTGTTTGTGTATTTAAGCAAGTAGATTTAAAAAGTATAAAATGAAATTCAAGAAAAAAGTTCATAACTCACCAATCCAACAATTAGTAAAAAATATCTCCCTTCAGGTTCCTGGAAGGCCTCAGAGTCTGAGTCTGCAGGAGGCTGGAGGTGGTGCCGTGGGAAGACTTCTCTCCATATTATCAGCTGGCCAATTCTTTGCTTTGCTGCTAAAGGCAGCAGGCAGTAGTGGCGGCAGTACGCAGCAATCTCAACAACATCATCCTTAGGTAGATGGCTGCACACCAAATAACCCTGGGATTTAATCACCAAGAGCCAAAGCCAGCTAGTAACATAAACCAATGATCTGCATCTCTAAGAGTTTCATAAATAGTGCAACAGGAGGCTTCAAATAATGTAGTTCTAGAGGGAGTAAGCTAAGATCTGGTAAAATCCATACTTTTTCTGAGGCAAACTGCAGATCGAGTTTGACTGAACTTCAGACAGGCTTTTGTACAAAGCAAGATCGCCTTAAGTGGGATTACTTTGAATGCTTGGTAAAACCAGGACTAGAAAAGGAAGTGGGGTCAAGGTTAGCACAGACTTGTTCTTTTCTGTGTACCTCCTATGGCAACTGATTCTATGTTAAGTATGTTATTTATTGTTTTTAAAGATATTTCTAAGTGAAATACTTAAATGGACTCCATTCTTGATGCTTTCCATGGAAGTAGTTACTCAATGCCACAAGATGCACTGTGTGTCACTTCTGAAGAGGAGGTTACAGAGANCAAGAACACTACTGCAAAAGGAGAGGAAGAATGCATTGCTGGAGAGAGCTCAGGGGGTGCACATGCACTGGCCACCTGACTTCGATCTGGGAGCCCCACTCCTCCAAGTGGTCCTTTGACCTTCACATGTGCTCTGTGGCTCATGCACACACACACTAAATACATGTTCTTTTTTAAAATTCTGAAAAAAGGAACATATTGCTCCTCTCTTTTATATGCTTTATTCTTTTAAGTACTCTTTCACTTCTGCACATTTGGAAATGCCTTGGCATACAGTAAAACATAAATATTTACGGTATTTATAAATTTCTAAGGTCTTATTTCCAGTCCATAGTCTTGTGCCTACACACAGAAGCAAAGTCGTAACATTTCTTCTATGTGTGTAAAAGTTTGAGAAAATTTACTTTAGATCTGTGTATGTAACAGTTGGACATTGATAAATATCTCAAGCTTCAACTTACCTTGTAAAACAGAGAACACCCCAAAATTGTGTACAGCCGTCTCATGTCATAGTAATCCTCAGACTGGGGAGAAAGTCACAGTTGAGTTATAATGTGGTACTTATTTATTTATTTTTATGTAAAAGATAAAAATATTCTAGCTAAGCTGCAATAATTGAAGTAGAGATTATATTTGTTAGAAATAACTTTGTGTGTGTGTGTGTGTGTGTGTGTCTGTGTATGTGTGTTTCAAGATAGTGTTTCTTTGTGTAACAGTTCTGGCTGTCCTGGAACTCACTCTGTAGACCAGGCTGTCCTGGAACTCACAGAGATCCACCTGCCTCTGCCTCCTGAGTGTTGGGATTAAAGGCATGAGCCACCACCACCCTAGAAACAACTTGTTACGGTACCTTTGACATAAAATGCTAGAGGACTGGACTGGAAGACTAACGTGTCTACTTGTCTGATAGCTTTACTTGTGGTCCTACAACAATAGAACACAGCATCTGCTCTTCCGTGGGGGACTCTGAAAATAACTGTTATGACAAGAAAGCTCCTATTACAATCCACCATATCCAATATTACCATGCACTTCTTTTGAAAGCACAAATTGGCACAATTTATTTGTGGGCAAGTGAATGATATTTTAAAAATCAGAANACATACACACACTATTTGAGTAATCCCTCCTCCAGGGATCTATAAGATAACTGAGTGAATCAAGACATTTTTGTACAAGTCAATAGTGAATTATGTGGAATACAAATTAGAGATAATGCCACATAATGGAGGGATGATGCTGTGTCAGAGAGTGGCACAGGGATTAGAATAGTACAGGCATAAAAGTTACTGGATGCATTGCTCAGCAGAAAACATAAGTTCCAGAACAAAACACCACTACATCTGATTTTTGCTAATGGTGTGCACTCTCCCACAACTATTTGCAANATGTATATCCATATATGTGGGGTTTTGTGTAGGAATGTAAGGATACAGAAAAGTCTAGAAAGATCCATTCCAAGCTCTTAGAGCAGTTACTCCTGGGATGCCAGTGGGAAAGGATGAGGAGAACCACTTGTCTTTGCCTCTTCCTGCAACGTGCATCTGTTAATTCTATCTTGAACAGAGAGGAAATGAGAATTGAGAACTAACCCAAGTATCTTTGAAACTGTGTTATATCACATGATGCACTACTACTCAGAAATAAGAGGACCGAACAGAACTGGGCATGGTGGCACATGCCTGTGTGGGACCGAACAGAACTGGGCATGGTGGCACAGGCCTGTGTGCCTAGAGCTTAGGAGGTGAGGCAGAAGCTGGAAGACAGAAAACAGTAGCATCAGCTCCTTCGTGTCTGCTACTTCCCACATCTGACGAGGAGAGTGTGAGGGTCATTCTGTTTCCTCATATCCAGCTCTTTCCCTCTCACTATATTTTTTTGAACCAACCCCAGATACACTTCTTCTGTAAATAAGGCCTGGAGGGATGGCTCAGAGGTTAAGAGAGCTTATTGCTCTTGCAGAAGACCCAGGTTCAGCTCTCAACACCCAGTGGCAGAGCGCGACCATCTGCAACTCCAGTTCCAGGGGATCCTATCCCCTCTTCTGACCTCTGTGGGATGGAGCATGTACATGGTACACATACATACACTCAGGTACAAACATACACATAAAATAAAAGAATTTTAAAAAAAGAATGTACTCTAACAGAAGAGATCTTAAGAAAATATAAAGCCATGATGCCAATGTTGAAAGATTTATTCTCATCTAATACAGAGCNACCAGCACTGTATTTCCTTAATTGTCCTTAATTGTCTCACAAATGTCTTCTCACTTATGTATTTATTTACTTAGAGAAAGGGCCTTACTATGTAACCCAGGTTGGCCTTAACTTGAGATTCAACTGCCTCTGCCTCTTTAGTGCTGGGATTAAAGGTGTGTGCCACCATGCCCAACGTCATTGACACTTTGAAAAACCTTGTTCGACTGAGAAGCCAAGGAAGACTGTACAGTGAACTTGGTTCACACGGTTGTCTCTTCAAAGCCTCTTTCGAGGTCTTTCTCCTCTTGTCTCTGTCTCCCTGCATCTTTCTGTGATTTATGTGTTAGAGAAATATCCCATGTTCCCAGTCTGGATTTAACTGATTATAACTTCCCTTCTACAAATAGTCACTTGACATGCCCTTTACTTAGTGGTGTTAGATGACATAATGCCTCATGCAGGTATTTCATGGGTGGTTTGTGAGCTTTCACACTGCAAAAACGTTCCGTGTCAGCCTGCGATTGCAGAATCACCTGGGACGTGACCCTCTAGGCATGTTGGGGGATTATCTTGGGTGTCTTAGTTGACATAGGGAGACACATCTTAACAGTGGGGAGGGTCACTCCCTACNTTGGGATCCTGGACTGTATAAATGGAGGATGGACTCCAACAGAGGATTTTATCACAGTAAAAGATAAGGAAGCCAAGGCAATTCCCGACAATGTACTGCCCGTTGTCTCTTTGTGGCCGGTCACCTTGATGCGTGGTTCAGAGAGGAAGCATAAATGTCCGCTTCTTCCACTTATCATGTTTTCACAAAATGACTTGGTTCTTCTTCTTTCAAGGCATGAACTTACAGACTTAAACACTCTGGATGCATTTCAGGGTGCCGAGTCATCTTCTGATGACATCATCAGCCCTAGCACGCATTACTTGCATCAGTTCTGAAAGTTCTGGAATGTTCCATGTCTCTGAGCAACCAAGCTCCTTTTGGTGAGGAGTTGTTTTTACACAGTGGCTTGAGTGTTAATGATATTTATTGTTTATCTATTGGTCTTTTCATTGGGGAGACCAAGGAAATAGAAATTTTAAAAAGTTGAAAGTCACACTGAGACTCAGTTCGGACCTACAGTGTTCTCAAATCATCAAACTGTCTCCGTCCTCACAAAGTCCTAGTATCTGTTGGTTAATCACTGTTTAAGCCTCCTAACACACATTGTGCAGCCAGTATTTTCAGCTGAATAGAAAGCTCGAGGCAAGTAGACATTTGCCAGTGTCAAAACAGAGGCCGAATGCTCTAAGGCCACTTGCCAGACACTCAGAATAACTGATTACAAACTGAGAGCTCACATTGTACCTCGGCGGGTATATCCTCCTCTTACCAGCTCTTCGAAGTCTGCGGCCTCTAGGTCACTCAGCACTGTGTCCAACTCCACCTGTGTGAACACGATGAGGCGCACTTAGAACTTCCCAAAGGACTGAACAAGTGTCTTTCTCTGTCACACTATTCAAAAACTGTCTCAAATTGGAACATGCTGTTTTTAAGCTTTGCAAATATAAAACACTGACTTATTTAACATATGGACTTTTTATTAAAAGTTGCTGGAAAATGGTTAAAAAAAACCTTCTGATCAACACAAAATACTTTACAAGATTAAAAAACTGCTTTCTTGTTTTACGTTAACAATTTTTTTTAACTTGTTAGACTAAGCAAAATGAGAATTGCTATTAATGTGGTCAACCTATTTCAGATCATTTTTCTCACTTCCTGTGTATTTTTGATCAGCTGGACTTTTGAAAAATACCAACATTCTTCTTTGTCTCTCTCCTGGAAACAATGTTTTGAATAAAGCGTTGCCAATCGCTATTCAGATGAAAACATTAAGGCAGAGTTCCCCTGGGATCTGGCACACTTTAACTTCCCCACAGAGTTATTAGACAAAAAATCTTTTACATAGGATTTGGCTTTGTTTCCATGGAAATTGCTGGAACTTTTCCTTGAGGCATTCATAATTTAAAATCAGAGTAAAATTAACCTGTAATGCATATATGTGTATATGTAAAAATAGTTGCTTAACTACAGAGCATACACACTATGTGTAAATAAGGGCTCCCTCTGCTTTTTTCTCTTTTTTTTTCCTGAAAGGCTAAGGCACTCTCTGCAGGACTGTGTCTCACACTGTGTTGTACTGAGACAACAAAAGCTCCTGAGACATTAGTCATGCCTTTCAACGCTTTTCACACAGTGTAACTTATTATTACTCACTTGTGACCCGAATTTTCCTGCACCTAGCAAATACTTTGTATTCTTTTGTTTGGTGAGAACCTTCACCTGGTAAAAAACTGTCAGACAGAGAGAGCGAACACTTGTCATTTTTGATCTTAGACTGAATTTTGCTTTGCTTTGTCTCTGGGCTGATGTTAGACTAATATAACTAACTTCCTGTAGAAAAAAGGCAAAACATTGTTCCTCTAACAATGCCAGTGTGCCTGAGGAAAGCATGACTGAAAAAACTCTCAAACACCTGGAGAGAAAACCAAAGGGAAACCTCATCATATACTAAACTTGGAACAAATTAAGTTATTTCCAAATTAAAACCAAATACTTCTACTGAACGTTTGCCAACAGTAAGTTGCCTCACAACTACTTTTTAAACCCAAGTTTTATGGGATTAAATTCCTTACTATATTCATTAGAAGATATGTTGTCAATAAAAGTGACTATTCTAAGACAGTGAAAAATCTCAAAGAAATGAAGAAAAAATTCTTAGACCTTTTTGGTAACACAAAAACTTTGGGGACTCTGGTTTATGGTTACACATATAGAAAGCCTGTATTCAGTGCATACAAGCCAAAAGCTGAACAGAACAAAAAGTCAACTCTTCTGTGTCTGGAAGAAGGGCAAGAACACAGCAAACTGCTAGCCTCAAGACAGACAGACAGACAGACAGACAGACAGACAGACGCAGTCAGGCACTCACAACTGCATAACAGGAGCTGAAACCCCCAACACAGGAAAACCTGCACTGTAGTTGGCAAGTTGCCAGAGGCTCCATGCCGGTAATTTCCACAGCTGAAAACTCCATGGAAACCCAGGCTGTTGGGTCCTCCAAGCTTTTGTGAGTTTTCCCACCAGCACTCTAACCAGGTTGCCACAGTAAATGACCTTCTGACTTTGACACTAGGGAGCAAAGGGAATCGCTGAGCCATACTCTAGAGCACTGGGCTTTCCTTAACAAAGCCTGTCCCATGGAGAAAACAGTTAACCACAGCACAACCCCACGGGATGTGGCAGACCTGGGGGTAAACAGCAATAGCCTTCCTCACTGCAAAAGAGGCCCATCAACCTCCTATGTGGGAGGAGGGAGATGCCCAACTCCAGCTCATGCTAGCTTAACACAACTTAACACATACGCAAAACATCAACAAAGTCCTAAGAAGGTCTGGCTAAGAAGGTCTGGCAATATGGCTGAGCAGGGAAAGGGACTTGCTGCCAAGCTCGAGGACCTGAGTTCCCAACCCCTAGAACTCAATGGAGGAGGAAAAGAACCTACTCCCACAAGTTGTCTTCTGACCTGCACAAGCANACTCTGGCACTCGTGCAAAAGTAACTCACTAAGATCACACATCATGACCAAACTGGTTTCACTGCAGGAATTCAAGGTTGGTTTAACATACAAACAAGTAAGTGAGATCCATTACACAAATAGACTCAAAGACAGAAATCACATGATCGTCTCATTAGCTATAGAAAAGGCCTTTGATAAAGTTCAACATCCCTTCCTAATAAAAACACTGAAGCAATTAGGAATAGAAGGGACATACCTCAACTACANACAACAAACTTACCGCTAACATTATATTCAAAGTGGGGAAAATGGAGAGCATTTCTTTTGCAATTAGGAATGAGGCAAGGGTGCCCATTCTTACTATTCTTATTCACAAAGTCTTTTCTTTTTTTTTAAGATTTATTTATTATGTATACAGAAGAGGGCGCCAGATCTCATTACAGATGGTTGTGAGCCACCATGTGGTTGCGGGGAATTGAACTCAGGACCTCTGGATGAACAGTCAGTGCTCTTAACCTCTGAACCACCTCTCCAGCCCTATTCTCAAAGTCTTATCTAGAGAAATAAGACCAGAGAAAGAAATAAAAGTTATATACACAGGAAAGAAATCAGTTGAGTATCCCTATCTGCAAGTGACATGATTCTGTACTTAAAAAGACTCTGATGATTCTACCACAAAGTGCTTAATAATGATGAGCCACCCCCAGCTAAGTGCAGGATGGAACACTAACATGCAGAGATCAAAGACTCTACAGCAATAGCCAATATGCCAAGAAGGAAAGATAACAGGACAAAACTAACCAAGAAGGGAGAGCCATCTACAATGAAAACACCGAGACCCAAAAGAAATGAACTGAGAAGGCCTTGGAAGACAGAGCTCCCATACTCATGCTTGTATTGCTTTGATTTAACGTCAGTTTGGTGGGTCATACATGTCTAGGAAGTTAACGATTTCTTCTAGAGTCTCCAGTGTTATGGAATATGGGNTTCCAAANTATTTCCTAACTATCCTCTGGATTTATGAGAATTTGTAACATTCCACTTTTCATCTCAATTTGTTAATTTCGATCTTCTCTCTTTAGTAAGCTTTGCTAGTGTTTTGCCAACCCTGTTTGTCTCTTCAGGTATATCTACTGCTTCCTTTGTGCCTTCCTGAAGCTCTTCTCTTTTTGTTTTCAGAAGGAAGTCTGTTCTGTTACCAGGTTACAAAAAGCCAGCTCCAGTCCACCATCTAACCCAGACAGTCAATGTAAGCTAAACATATTACCCCTAAAACCATTATTACCTCTATAGTCACGTAGAGGGACTGACGGTAGAAGGATGGACTNTATATTGTGAAGATCAAGTTTCTTCAATAAAGCAATTATGAACCCGGGACAGGAGCCTGGGGTGACTCTCGGCCAGGAAGCCAGCTCTCACTGGTCCGCTCTGATTACAAGGGGCCCTGGGGAACTTGTGCCTCTCCTGGGTTAGAAGACCCCCAGTGGGTGTGAGACAGGTTTCGGAGCCAGGGTCCTTCTATCTTACAGGCAAAGTTATCTAGTTGCTTTCTAAATCNAAACATTCTGTTTTCTCAGGAAAGCACTGGTGATTTCAGAAAGTGAGGTTGGGGATATAGCTCAGTGAAGAAGGCTTGACCAGCATGCATGGGCTCCCAGGCTTAAGTTCCAGGACTAGAAAAAGAAAAGAAAATGGTCACTGCAGTATGAGACTGGCAATTCACAGAACCAAGGACAAAAGAAAAGACCAGAAGGCAAAGTGTCCTTGACACATGTGCTGATACNCAATTCTTTCCACGTACAGACTGTTTCGTGGAACTTCCACAGCTCTAACTGCAGTTACCATGAGCACTACCACTTCCCCATCTCATCCTGCCACTGAGTAAATAACAGCAGCAAAGGTCACTCACTTAGGTATATGCTGAAAGGCTTTACAAACAACAGAATCTCGAGTAGGTTTTTTTTAGTAACACAGTCTAGGTTTCCTCGTGAGTATACAATGTCCCCTCATTAAATACTGAGAAAATGCTCTAAGTAAGGAATTACATGGTAGGCCACACTGAAGGTTTCTGAAATAATTTTGTCAATTGTGTCAAGTTGTAAGTGGTGGACAATCATCAAGTCATACTGAAAACACCTAACCATCACAAAGCCCTAGAACACATGCTTAGGATGCAAGAGGCCCAGGCTTCAACCCCCAGCATCAGAAACCAAACCAAACCTTGTTATTTTGCTGTCAGTGGGCCTTGTATTCTTATGAAGACTGTCTGCCAATGCAGATCACCAATCTGTTTAGTCTTTTACATTCCACAGCTGCTCCTCTGTCCCAGAAGAACCCCACCTTTAATCTGGATAGAAACACAAAGCTGACCTTGTGCTATAAAATAATAGTCACCAAACTGCCAAGGAAGATGTACAGTTTAGATTTCTGAAAAGAATCCTGAGTTTGGAAAGCTTAAATATAAAATATGATAGAGAACCAATTTCTATGTTTAAAGGAACATTGGTTCAAGTTTATGTCACTGGATCTCCTACTTCAGCAGCTTCTTCACTTGTTACCTATAAAACTGAAGCACACATATAAACACATACACATACACACATACAAACACACACACAAACAC
>LZPO01077127.1:1732-19341 GCA_001675575.1 Neotoma lepida
GTGTATGTGTGTGTGTGTGTATAGGCACAAGTCCACAGCACTCCTGTGATTTTCAGAGGACAACTTGCTGGAGTTGGTTCTCTTAGTACACCTTGTGAGTCCAAGTGATCAAGCTCTGGCTATCCGTTTGGCAAAAAGCATCTTATGTGCTGAGACACCTGTCTGGCCTGGCTCCTTTTTCATAGTTTTCTTGGGTAAGAACTATCTATCCACTGAGTCTGAAGACATTTTAAAGAACTTCCTCGTTATGAAACCCGAGGCCTATTTTTTTTCTGTTATGAATTTTTAGTGACAGAGATTCTAAATGCTGTATTGAGTTGAGATGGACACAAATTTCCAGTTTCTGTTTTTCAAACATGCAGATTGTTGGATAAACAAAAATAGTAAACTGAAAANAGTTAGATTCAGGAAATAGATGAGAATTTCTAGGTGTTAGAGCAAAGAAGGAAATCTAAACCTAAGCTCAAGGCAATCTGAGTAACAAGATTGGTGAGGCGTAGGTAGAAGGTGAGTCTTAGTTTTAAGGTAATGTTCAATATTCAGAGGAGTTAATACACTTGAATTGGTCCACAGAGATAGGCAGGAATTGAANTGATTCTTTTCAGGACACCCAGAAATGCTTTCCAAATGTAAGAAGGAGACTACAGCTCCATGATGTAAATTTAGGGAAGCAGCCAGACAGCTTTCTGTGTCTCTGGAGATCCGGGAGAAGAAAAGTTGGTGGCCAATGAGGAGTCAAACCCCCAAACCTGTGTGCTATGTGAGAATAGGATTGATTTTATTCTTTCATTATGATATCGAGAAATAAAATGGTGACTCTCTGATTGTGGTAGCTTCTCAGAGGGAAGATGGGAGAGAGAGAGAGAGAGAGAGAGAGAGAGAGAGAGAGAGAGAGAGAGAAAGGGGGAGAGGAACAGGGACAGGGACAGGGAGAGAGACAGGGAGAGGGACAGGGAGAGGGACATGAAGAGGGAGAGAGAGAGAGAGAGTCAGTTTTCTTTAAGCATGTGACCCCTGGTAGGTAGCACACTCAGGAGGAATGCAGACATCCAAGAGTATATAGACAATGCAAACTGGACTTGAGTTTAAGGAATGTGATACAAAGTTGGGTGGGCAGGGAAAGTGAAGAGTAGGGGGAGAGGGAGGGAATGAATGTGATCAAAATACATAGTAGAAGATTCTCAAAAAAAACAAATAAAATGAGAAAAATAGTCAAGTAAAATAAAATTTAAAATGTGGAGATAGCTGATACTACCAAACAGCACAGAAAATTTGGGGAAATGGAAGTAAATGTTTGTCATTGTTATCAGGATGAATTAGTACTACTAACATCCTCAAGATGACTGCCCTGTGTTCTAGAAATTTCATGACTAAACATTTATCCTAAACAAGTTTAACAATACATTTTTTTAAATTATAGAAAAGATGTTTAATGCATAAATGCTTGGTATAATGAAACTAAGAAAAATAAATACCAAAAAATAGCAAAAAAAATTATAATAAGCTTTCCTTGTCTGTGTGGGTAACCTCTGTAGATTCAACTCATCACAGGATGAAAAACTAGGGCTAGATAGGATACTTGCTTAACATCCACAAAACCCTAGATTTGATCTCAGNATCACAGACAAGACAAAATAGAGAAAAGAAAAAATATTTGAAANNCAATTATATGTATAGAGCATATGTACACCTTTCTCATTTAATCCCCTAAATTCAGAGTAACAATGACTGGCACATAATTTACATTCTATTCAAGTTTGGAATTAATCTAGGGATGGTTTAGCTGAGTGGAACAATACACAGGAATTACACAGATGCAACAGGATTTTATTTAAGAACCTGAGCATCAGTGATTTGGGGACCCACTAGTTGTTCTGTAACCAATTCCTCAGAGATGCTGAGAAGAAACCAAATCTTCATTTAATCTAATAAAAAGAAACAAAGTGAGTAGATTTACTTACACAGTAAATCTACTTGTGTAAGGAGTGATAAGTTCTAGAAACTTCAGTTAAAAATAGATGTCATAATGTTTGCGTTCATGGAAAGTTGAAAATATTTAATAATTGTACATTTTTTGTAGATGAATACACATGTAAGAAAATTTTAAATATACTGTCCAATACCTATTAATTTTAGAATGATGGTTGACTAGAGAAAAAGGGACAAAGTTAGGGCAGAAATTGAATGACAGAGAGCTGTGTCTAGTAATAAACACATAAGTAAAGTAAATATGTACAACGTCCGTCCTGTCTGCTTAGGTTGTAGGTAATTGACATTATACAACATGCCATTTTCTAATCCTCTAAAATAATTCCTAATTGAAAATATATATAACTGGTGGTAAAAAAGGAATTCCCATATTTAACAGGATTTAAAAAATTCTTAACACTTGTATAATATCAACTACACTGTTACTTTTTCACACAAGTTTTCTCTTATAGACTTCTTTGGAGAATAGTATTAATAATCATGATCCTCATGTTTCTGAATATGAAAATGAGACAAAATGTNTCCAAATTGGTATGCCTTTTCATACATCTTAAAAAGTCTTACTTTTTGTAAATCATGAAAACAAGTCTTCTAAATATAAAATCTACCTCATTCTTGGTCATTGCTTGTATACTGGTACCACATACAAGAAGTTGGCTCTTTTGAAGTTTGCTGTTATACTATTTATTTCAAATGAGTTGGATTGTAGAATGTGATAAATAATATAGAATGACCTTGATTCCAGAAGGAACATTTGGCTTTATTTTTACCAAAGTCTTAGTACAAGTCTAGAAATTGGAGTCTGCGCTTCATTTTGTTTTGCTTTTTTTTTTTTTAAATTGCACTTTCCATTACGACCTCAGTAGTCCACAAGGCTATATGATTGGGCCTCAACTTACCTGTCTGGAATGATTGTTGGCATCTGTCAATGTTTTTCAGACTTGATTAAATTCCCTAGTCCCCAAGCTTTCAGTAACTGGAGTTTTCTAAGTTCTTTCAGGCTGCTTAGGAAACTTCATCTCTCCTCTCCTTTATTTTGCCTGATGATTTTAGCCTCAGCTTAATCTCAGCTTTCCCATCAACACGTTCTTGAATCTCCCATTAGGAAGCATTCTCCTGCAACAATCATGTTCACAATTTTCTTTTAAAATATTTTCAGCGTTTGAATCCTGCTTTATGCCTGTCTTACCTNGGGTGATGATGTGAAACCTATGCAATGTCTTCATCATTGCACAAAAAGAAGATAACACAACGATTATAAGAAAGAAGTGAGGAAAATAATGGAAACATTATGGCCTTTGGCAGTCAGTTACTTGTCCCATTTAATGCTGTTTGCTTATACATACAGCAACGATACTGAGTATATCTTACCTAAATCTCTTTAAGTGTGCCTAGAAAACAGAACCTCCATACAGACATATAGATTCATGTGAGATTATTTTTGGTTGGTTGTTGCTTTATATTTCACAAGTAGTGAGAAGAGTCCACTCATTGTCTGGTTCTTTTATGACATTTTAGTATTTTACAGACTCTGAATTTCCCTCTTCTTTATTTGTGTTCAGGAATATTTGCTCCATTAGTTTATAAGACTTAAAGTCATGCCATTTCTACAAAGAAATGATTTTATCTCTAATCTAAATTTCATAGAGAAAACATCACAGTAACATAAAACACACACATGGCCGGGCGGTGGTGGTGCATGCCTTTAATCCCAGCACTCGGGAGGCACAGGCAGGAGGATATCTGTGAGTTCAAGGCCAGCCTGAGCTACCGAGTGAGTTCCAGGAAAGGCGCCAAAGCTACACAAAGAAGTCCTGCCTCGAAAAACAAAACAAAAACAAAAACAAAAACAAAAACAAAAAACCAAACAAACAAAAAAACCCATGCACACACACAGAGAGAGAGAGAGAGAGTGAGTGAAAAAGTGAGAAAGACTATCTCCTTACCCAACATTAGATAGTCTCTTCTGACTTCTCTTTTTGTCTACACCTTTCCTTTGGGCTTTGTCCTCAAGTCTAACCATGTCTAATAAGAATCCTCCTAAATCAGCCTCTTGTGAGTCCCTCATCCTTCCCATCAGAACAGCCTGCCCTGTCTTCCACGTGCAAGCTTCTGAGTAGTTTTAACAAGAAGTGTACCTATCCTTCACAGTCCCTGTTAGGAGCTTTCTAGGGTTTTACCCTCTCGTGTTCTGTTTAAAAAGCCCCTCTTTTCCTTGCTGCATTTGGAAGGAAGCTCTGTTCTGCCCAAGATCGTATTTGAATAGTGGCTGAGTAAAAATCTGTTTTGACCATTTAAACTAGTATATGGCTAATCCTTTTAAACAACATTGAAAAAAACTTAGTTTGTGAGAAGTGAAACTCTCTCATTTCATCTTTCCCCAGACCACCACGTATTATCTAACTCTGGATCAGTATGTTTAAAGAATATGTACTCAAAAAACACTGCTAATTAAGTAATTATCCTTCCATATGTTAACTTATTTTAATACTAAGACACATTAAAATGAAAGCCTTTATGGAAGAAAAATGTATAATTGACTACACGGGCTTCAAAACTAAGCGTGACTACACAATTTTCGAAGCAATTATCATTAAAAAAAAAAACCTTAAATGTCACTGTAGATATTCTCAGTAACTTTGTCAATAGAATTCCCAGTTGACTAACAATCACAGTTAAACACACACTGCTGAAGTCGTACCTAATTTATAAGGAGGAAGCTTCATGAGAATGGAAACAGGAAAGCTATTGTGACTCTATTTCTCCAGAGAGAGGCTGTACTGAGGAAACTATCGCAAAAAGAAAATTGATGTCAGCTCACCAGCCTCTGACTTGAAGGAAAAAAATAGCTACATAGAAAGGCTTTTCAAATTTATCTATTTCATGGCAAAAATAGTCCTAAAGAAATAAAGGGCAGCCCCTAGAAGTTTTTGGTAGGATAGACCACAATATCTTTTAATTGAGCATTTTATTATGCATAGTCAACAGAACTATGGGACTAGAGCAAACAAGCCTTCCTGAGGAGAGGAGATGGGTGTTAGTTCAGAAGGGACAAAAATATTAATTTTACCTGTAAGGTAAGTGTGTCCCTACAGTACATCTATACACACGATTCATCTATAGTTTTAAGGTTTCACAGTGAAGATTATGATGATGTGACCAAGCATGCCTCTTGAGGGTCATGATAATGAAAAATAGTTTGAATAAATTGGTCTCAAGCAAAGTGACACTTTTAATATCACAACATGGAAGACTGTATTATCTATTGCATGGAATACTTACAAAGGGAAATTTATAGGCTATGATTGGTTCATATTTGAAAGTTAGTATATGCAATTAAATAACCTAGAAATGAGCAGTGAATTTGTATTAGGAATAGTTATTTCTAGAATAAAAGTATGAAACCTGGAAATTGTGCCATTTCATTGGCTTCAGTGTGGAAACTATCATTAAATACGTAAATTAGCAAAATCACTAATGGACTCTAAACACTTAAAATATTAAAATAAATTGACAAGAGCTGCCCATTGGAAGTGACGAGAGCTTTAATGGGGCAGACCCTGATGACTTAGATAAAATTAAGAGACATTTAATATTTTTGAAACATCAAATTATGCTGGTAACTCTTTAAAAGGTAATCAGTACAAAGAAGTGATAGAACAAAAAGAAGGGGAAATATCATGATAATTAAAATAACTCTCAATGTTAGAAGTTCAGGATCAGTTATACTCCTACCTGTAGTTTGGGGACCAGTGGGATGGTCTGCCAATCTTAGAANGTAATAAGTGAAAAAGAACAAAGACAATGGTTTTATCTATTTGTTTCAGCAAGTAGCCTTTAGTAAGTAACCACACCTAAAAACATCTCAACTACAGAGGATAATGTTGCAATAGCTTATTTTTGTGCTAGGACAAAACCAGAATGCATCTTTTGTATCAACTCTGTCACTTTCCTACTTATNTTTTTCTTCAGAGACTTAGGGACTGTGGTGATGATCTGGTGTCGGCTATGGCACATGTTCTTTTTACTACCTATCTCAGAGCTGCAATTTTTTTTCCAGTGTGTCTTAGGTTATCTGTGCACTTTTCCAGCTGTTTTTCCCATAATCCTCTGGAATAGTTTTCTATTCCTTAGCATACCTGGACCAGAGATGCTCAGCTGTGACTGNATGAATGAGTCACGGAAAGAAATAATGTGCAGAGCCTTAATTAACAATTTGATATGGGTAGCAAAGGAAATGAAGTTGTGGAGAGAGCTCTCCTGTAGAGCAAATGGTTCACTCTCATGCAAAGTCACAACATGCAAGTTCCAGATCTCAGCTCTCAAAGAAGATCTTCCTGTACGAAATGAGGATACAGTAAGAGGCTGACTCATGGATGGAATGTTGAGTCACAGGTTTAAAAATAAAACCCAAAAAACATAATGCCCCAAACCTGCAGAAAGAGTAATACTCAGGCTTCCAAGATCATGTTAGTATGAAGGTACTAATTATATAGATGATTGTGTCAAAGTTGAGGGTCCTTTGNCATTATTAATGCACACATAAAAATCCCTGAATTGTCTTCTGCATTTGAATCATGCTATTCTCTATGTCATNAAATGCACACATCACACCACGTGTTCTTCAGTAATCATTTTGAAAACTANTATTTTTAATGAAACATTTTCAAGCACAACNCTATACATCAATTGTTAGATGCCTCTTCCTGAGGAGATTTGATAAAGGAAGGAGAACCTAACAAGTTTAGTTTTTCCCTATTGAAGTGTCTAGAAAGTAGAGTTCTAGTGAGCTAAACAGAGTTTCTCTGATTCTGCCCTTTTTTGCCAAATTCAGAAGGCCCTGTCAGCAGTAGTATTAGTTACTTTTCCAGTTTCTGTGACCCAATAGCCAAGAAGAAGCAGTTGGATGGAGGGAGGGTTTACTATGACTTACCTGTTCCAGCAGTTCAAGGAGATACAGTCCTTCATGGTGTGGATGTAACTGGAGAATAAGGAGGCTGTAGTCAGGGAAAAGAGAATGAACAGGAAGTGGGCTAGATGATCCAATCTGAGGGTCTAATTCCAGTGATGCATTTCTTCCAGCAAGGCTCCAGCTCCTGAACATTCAACAAGCTTCTAGAATAGTACTGTTCTGTGGAAATGAAGAGTTAAGTGCTTCAGTCTATTGGGGCATTTCACATTCAAACTACAACAGAAGCCATAAGGGTGCGAACATAAGTAGGTCCTACATTCACCACCCGTTCTATTTATTTGTGTATAACATTTGTCTCTGGAAGAGCCTGACAACAGTCAGCGTTATTGCAGTTTTGGATGTAATGAGTGCCCTTTTTTTTTTCATCGAACACTAACAAGAAAGTTACTTTTACAGATGGCTTGTGAGTTAGGTAACACTCAGAACCAGAGGACACTGAGAGAGCTCTGCTTTCCAATGTGACCAATAAGTATCTGTAGACAAACTGGAGATAAAGTACAGGAATAGCTGGATTGGTTACATCTTGATATTTCCCTTATTTGAACAGTCTGGCCAGTTAGCAGACTCTGATTAGCTAAAGTTCAGATGCTTGAGACTGGGTAAAACTTATCAGTTACAACATTATGCTCTAAATTAGGTTTTTGCCTTGTTGACATATTGGTAAATTGCAGCTTATTATGAAGAAGCTGCAGGATTAACTTGAGAACAGCAAACCAGACCTAAAATACTTTAGTTTGAATAGTAGTTAAACTAAACGAGACAAAAGTAGCAGTTGAACAACATGTTCTTGTTAGTCTGTGAATGCTTTATGGGTTCCCATCATCACCAGTATGGTGTTTGGGGGTTCCTGGAGACCATAGTAGTTTCAGTGACTTTTTACAAAGACTTTCAGAATTTATAAAAATATGTTATATTCAAGTTACGTTTTATTGCATGAGCAGTTTCAGATGAGAATTACTACAGACAGAATAGGCACAGTGAAGAGCCCAGGAGAAACTAAGCAGAAGATGTCAGTCATCCTCTCCCAGTGGAAGCATGCAGAATACTTAATCTCCGACCATGTGTGACAAGGATGGAGTACTGCTAAGTAAGGAAGCTCACTCAAGTCTTGTGTCCAGGGTCTTGTCAAAGAGATAGCTATGTCAATATGGAATGCTCATGTGGCAAATGTTTACTTCATCTGCAATATCCACAGTCTCACTGATATAGCACAGCTCTGGAGTCTCTGGATGAGTGAGATAAGACATTTAGTAGAGTGTTAATATAAAGTAGCTAATGGGAACCTCATTCCCACATATACAAAATCATTTTAGAAGGCCTTCTCAAATACCTTTTGGTTAGTTCCCCATAANACAGTTGTTGTCAACCTGTGGGTCACAACCCCATTGGCAAACATCTATCTCCAAAAAGTATTTAAATTATGATTCATAACAGTAGTAAAATTACAGTTATGAAATAGCAATGAAAATAATTTTATGGTTGGTGGCGGGGGGGGAGTCACCGCAACATGAGGAACTGTATTAAGGGGTCATGGCATTAGGAAGGGTGATAGCCACTGCTCTAACATACCATTCATTGTTAGATGATGTGTTTGAACATCCACATCTGCTGAGTTAAGCCATTCCTCTACTGTATAGTAGTGAAAGATTTCTGTATCCCACTGTCTCACATCTTATAAACATTTTGCTTACTACTGTCAACTCAAGTGCCTCAGTTATAATTCTGTAAATTTGTCTCCTGCTTAGCTCACATTAATTATTTCCCATTTCCTAAGAGAAGAGGTCCTGTCTCTTAGGATACCCTTAAATGTCAATTATTTAAGAGTAAGCCTCTGATTTTAAGTACTAAATGTAATTCTTACCATATAGGAAGTTTTCAGTGAGTTTATTTTGGAGGAATAAATGACAAATGAAACTTTACTCATATTAAACATTATTTTCACTGTATTTGCTAACATAGATGTCTCCCTATATATACCAACAAGTTTAATTTTTTTAAATCATGCTTCAAAGTTTATTTGCAATTCCCTTCTCATCATAAAGCCTTCACAGGAAGAATCCGTGCCTCCTTAAGTATGTTCTCATAAGTTAATTTGCTTCGGAGATGCACTGACCATGTACCGCCTTGCAGTAAAGTTGACTTCAGGTGTATCCTTTTATCTAGATAGACACTGGCTTTTAAGAACAGAGACCTTGGCTCTACTCTCATCTTTTACAGTACCTAGAATTCCCACTTTAATGTGCTGCTTTGGGTTGTTAGATTAAACTGAACATGTAATGATTTATTCATAATTTTTCTCAAGGTCACATTACAAGGCTAAAGTGGAGCTAAGGAATATGTAGCTAATGTCTAAAAATGTCTAATTGTTTAGCTCAGTCTGAATCTCAGAAAAGTGGCATTATTTGCTTTCAATTTAGAGTAAATGAAAAGTAGACTAGACAGAGCCCAGAAGAACACTGTGTTCAGAACAGCTGTACTGTGTCCTCAATGGAAAAAGCTAAATTATAATTATGGATATGTTTCATCTTTCCTGCCTGTGCACTCTTTTGAAGATGCTCTTCACTGCTTTTGGGATTTCTTTGTCCCTACAGGTCCGAGAGTAGATTGATTACTTTTGCTGACATCTATCATTGCAAAACATTTCAAATCAGCCTAGAAAATTTAAAACTGGTGAGAATGTTAGTAACCACACTTCAATTTTATATATAATGACACTAAATATGAAGACATGAAAAGGCACTGTAGGCATGCCACCCTGTTAAGAATCCCAGCAATGCAAAAATAGTTGGGATTGTGAATGGGTCATGAATGTTAAAAGCCAAATATCAAAGTTTAAATAAATTCTCTCAAATCTTAGAAGAACATCTTGTTTGTTCTTGCCCATTTGTCGTTATCTGGGACCCATTTTTTGTCTTCTGTTTCTATATTTTTTTCCTTCCCATCTTCCCAGTCTTGGCTTATTCAAATATATTTGTGTATTTGTGTGAATGTATGTGTAGGATTGTCTATGTGAACTTCCATGTGGAAGCCAGGGAAGGCCATATTGAGTGTATTCACTCTAACTTTATATTTTGAGATGGGGTCTTTCACTGAATTTAGAGCTTGCCAGTTCAGCTTAGATTGACTNTCAGGAAGCCTGACATCCTTCCTGAGTCTGGCTCCTCAGTACTGGGGTTAGAGGCTCACACTATGTACCCAGCATCCTACTGCTTTGTTTATTCTTTTGTTGTTGTTTTGTTTGTTTGTTTGTTAACTTGAATGTTGGTGCTAAAACTCATGTCTTTGTGCTTATGTAGCAAGCACTTTGCCAACTGGACAATCTCCTTAACCTCTCAAATGTATTTTTAATAAGCATCCACTATGTGCATAACACGTTAATATACATAAAATTCTATCACCAAGCAATTTGTTTAATCTTAATAAAGTTGTATGAAGCTATTTCTCAACACTGTCAAGGAAACTTGTTATTTTCTGGGAATATACACATGGGAGAGTTTCTGTAGTGGGATATATGATAATGCCGTGAATCCCGAGTTTGTGTTTGCATTAATTAAATAGAATCAACCTTGGATCAGGAGGTGGAGCTAGCAACTAGTTGACAGAAATTAATCATAGAGAGTAAGAGGGCATATGGAACACAGATAGAAAGACCCACAGAAGTAGTAGGGAAGGACTTTGAGTATGGTGGTCTCTTTTGGTTTGGCAGTGCAGAAGGACATTATCATTCCAAGACACTAGTGAAGAAAGAAGGTCAAACAGTTGCTCCTCAACCTCTCTGAGCTAGCAGGTTTTCACCGCAGCCTCTGACTCCCAAGTCTTATTGATAAACAGAACAATAGAGATTTAGTTAAAACTACATTTGGTGACAGGGACAGGAAGCAGATCTGGAAGACATAAAAGTCCCATAAGGGCTGCTACTTTGGAGCCTCAATTCTTGACTGAAACAGCAGTAGATTCAAGTACAGCCACTGTGCTGGAGATAAAACAACACGTTTCTACCTCTGACTAAATATTACATGTATTTGGAGAGAATAATCTTTGTAAGCCTAGATATGGTTTCATAGTTATAATAAAGCAATGCTGTTGAGGCTACAGAAACAGTAGGGAAACNAGTTAGCTCTCTAAGGAGAAGGAAAGCTATACAATGAGGCAGAAGGAGAATGCAAGGAAGAGGGGGATAAGGAGTCATGCATGCTTAAAGATGCTGGAAATCTGTTTCCTGCAGAGGAAGCCTTCATTTGGAGGTATTAATCAGGATTAACCACTTCTTAAATAAGGAGATTCCACCCTTCCCAGGCTTTCATTGTGTAGTCAACTTTCATTGGCCTAAGCACACAATGTAGCCTCACCTAGAAGCAAATACGTTTTCTGTGTATTGAGACTAGGTTTAATGAACCTAATCTGGAGAACAGTCACTAAATAAGAATGACTTTTCTCCACAATATTAGTCTATATAAATAACCTACTAGGCCAGGAACACTGTAAAAAATTAAGCAGGGAAAAAGTTTCCCTCTTTTCTGCTTACTTATACATATTNGCCCCAAATTCTACATATTTCAAACTTGTATGTATGCCTCAAATGCATGTGTTTTTAACCTGTAATATGAAGGTATTTGACAATTTTGTATAATAGAAATGTTTTAATTTTATCATATATTTGAAGATGAAGT
Organism: Neotoma lepida; assembly: GCA_001675575.1. NCBI lineage: Eukaryota > Metazoa > Chordata > Mammalia > Rodentia > Cricetidae > Neotoma > Neotoma lepida. The sequence continues at coordinate 13,364 of LZPO01077127.1, forward strand.
TGCTCCCTAACACAGAATGGTGAGCTTAATGTTGGCTCCACNTTCATCACTAACACTTTTTCTTGATGTATTATATTTAATTTACATTCTTAAAAAAATCAAAATAGTAACTTTGAGTGCAGTCCTTAGCACTCAGTAAACCCCCGCTATGCTATGCACAAGGGCTGTGATGTTAGATCAACAGACTTAACAAGAAGCATTAGAGCAGTTGTTTTCCATTACATTGCTGTGCTTTAAAACTGGGTGAGAAAGTAAAATGAGGACTACAGTCATGTTTTCCTTATACAGGCGTAGATCCAACACTTCCTTCGAAGAATGCCTCTGTTGCTAACACACCTCTCTGCACTTTCAGGAAAACGTTGAAGGTGAAGACTGTAGCCGTTGCAAATCTGGCTTCTTCAACTTGCAAGAGGATAATCCAAAAGGCTGTGATGAGTGCTTCTGTTCAGGGGTGTCAAACAGATGTCAGAGTTCCTACTGGACCTATGGCAACGTAAGGACGCTCATTGCCCTCCGCATGCCGCCCCATGCTCCTCCTTGTCTCTGCTATTTTTGTTCTTTTGTAGGAATTTGAAAAACAAAACAAGACAAAAACAATTTTAGATACAACTTAAACTTGCCTGGAAAGAAAGCGTATGGAATTTCCTTCAAATGCTCTTTCTGTATTTTGGTTCAAAACCTTTCAGATTTTATCTGTGGCCTAGACATTTGACTCAGTGCTTGCTGTTCATGAAGAGGTCTAGAGTTTGGTTCCCAGTATCCACAGGTGCCTCACAACTGCCTGTAATGCTAGTTCCAGGGGATCTGATATCTTCTTTGGTCTCTATGGGTATCCACACACTAACATAATCTTTATTAAAGTATTTTTGTTAAGTATATAGATGGAGTCCTCTCTGAAGTAGATGTAACCCTTGTCAGCTCCCATATGTGAAAGCATAATGAAAATCATCTTGCTTTCATCCCAAGCACAAGATGTATGAGAGGAAATATAAGATCACAATAGTAAATGTATTTTCATTCACCAATATGATCTACATTCTATTTAAGAAAAACCTGACTTGTCAGTTCTTCAGCAATAACTGAGACGGTCTTTTTCTAAAACGAACACATATTACATCTCTACCCACATTGCCCACCATGCTCCCCACTGCCTGTCTGCAGAGAGCCATTTGTTCCCCTGTAGAAAATATATGAAAGGAAAATTTCCATTGAGACACTGTGGGGTTCTACCTGGGTAGATATTAATTGATTGTGAACAGCAGAGTGGCATGTCAGAGTCATGGTTTATGGACTGATATTTTGATAAGCTAGTTCCCAAGCACTTCTTCCAGCTTCGATCTGTACACTAATCCAGAGTATAATCATGAAATATTGTTCTGTCTATATCACTTTTAAGTCAAGTTTGAAATAAGTAGTTTCTGACTGTACTCTTGTGTCTGAGTGTGAATCTCTAGGTACTTATCCAATATATTGATTTAAAAAAAAAAGACTCCAAAGGAATAATGACAAACTGACTCAAAATCTAATTTCTTCATTTTGTTTACAGAGTCATACTTAACATTCCTGACAATTCCACTGATAAATTTCAGTTTCATGGTTTGCCAAGGGACAAGGAACAGGTAGCACTCAAGTCTTAGTCTTTGGAACCTAGATCCACACTCCTACTCAGATGTCTCAGAACACCTGAAGGACAGCTAAAGTTAGAGAGTCGATGTCAGAACTTATTATTGTCTACTTAGCCAACTGCCTTTGACCTCGTTTGGTCTTTTCTCTTTATCAAAGCTGTCTTAGATATCCCAAAGCTTTAAATATGAACAAAAATCAAATGATGTCTATACGAAAGGACAATTAAAACTTATATTTAGTCTATGAATCATCAGCCTTATCACTGTGGTTGCTGTCTATCACTTGCCACACCAACTATATCAGTAGTAGTATTCTGAAACTGCTAGCCCCTGTGGTGATTAACCTGGGTTATCAGCTTAACTAGACTGAGGGTTGAGTAGGACTTCAATAGAGTACTCCTCTGCATATAGGCAATAATGTCTCATCCAGTAGATTGTATATCCTATTGATAGATTAAAATGTTGAATAATCTATTGGGAGTTGGTAGGAATACTGTAAATGGGGCCAGGTAAGAGGAAGTAAGTCCAAGAGGAATGTTTGGGGAAGGGACATTAGGCCATGAACTCTTCCTCGCTATACTCTGCTCACCGTCCACCATGAGTTAAATGGCTCTTCTCTGCCACAATCTGACACTGTGATGGACAAATCTTCTAGAACCTAGAAGCAAAATAAATCCTTTCCACCTTAAGTTGTTGATATTAGGTATTTGGTCACAGTGACAATAAAACTGATACAACCCTGGTGTCTCACTTGTAGGCTTACACCTCAGCAAACACTGCTTTCTCTTAACTAGACAGGATGGTTTGAATTTGAAGTGGAAGTATATACCTGACCTTGACTGGAGTATAACACTCTAAAGCAAATCATTACTCATCTTTTATTCCTCCCTTAAAGTGATTTCCTTTTCTGGGCTAGGACATAAGTCCCCAGAGTACTTCTGATCCTATGGCAAAGAATATGTACAGTTTTGGGAGATGTTGTCATAGCAACATTCTGGTGGATTCCAATGACATGGAGCCTCAAATCGGAAAATTTATAAAGTAGGAAGAATTGAAATATGGAATGAAAAGCTACCCTTTAGGTCTTACATGTATGGCTTCCTTTTGTTCTCTGCTTTATGAATACATATGCAACACTTGTGAGATATTAGGTCTCCTAAAGCAGTAATAAAACTACTGAAGTGAAGAATGTAAAATTCCAAGTCAAATTATTTGATAAATTATATGATATTATAACCATTGTATAAGTTAGAATGGATTTCTATTTTTGGTTAAGTTAGCAAAATGCTTCCCATGCAAACATGGGGACCTGAATGTAAATCCCCAGGACTCACATAAATAGCCGGGTACCACGGGGCACGCCAGTAACTCCAGCACTGGGGAGACAGAGATGGGAGGAGTCAAATCAGCACTGGAACCAGTGAGAGACCATGTCTCAAAAACTGAAAGGTAGAAAGCAATTGAGGAAGACAGTAGGTGCTAATCTCTGACCCCCATCACAGGCACTCAAACATGTACCTGCATGCACATAGGCACAGACACATCTCACTCACGTGCACAAACACACACACACACACACACACAGTACTTGGAACCAGATTTTATGGAACAGTAAAAACTGATTATTACTTGGCTCTTTCAAGATTCTCAAAAACATTAATTAAAAAAATAAACAATGGATTCTATGTGAGTACATAAGGTAAACGTGGTGATATACACACCATACACAACTCCCATGTTTTTTAAGTGTCTGTAACTTTTCCCCACTCCTAATTTCAAAAATAGCAATCTCTATGCTGGAGAAAATGAGCTACGGCTGTTGTTTGCTTGGTATGTGTTTGTTTTTTTGTAACCGGTCACGGTTATATTTTCTTTAAGGTTCAAGATATGAGAGGCTGGTATCTCACAGACCTCTCCGGCCGCATTCAGTTGGCTCCCCAGCTTGATAACCCAGACTCACCTCACCAGATCAGCATCAGTAACTCTGAGGCCCGGCGATCCCTCCTGGATGGATACTACTGGAGTGCACCAGCTCCATATCTGGGAAACAAGGTAAGTCCATTTGTGACATTCTTCTGGAAATCGTATTTTAACTGACCTATCTAGAAAGTGAGTTTTAGTTCATTTTTTTTATAATATTGAAATCAAACACCTACTGTATTAGACTTCCAGAAGCAACTTCATGAGATAAGTTGAACATTCTCCATGTGGCATGACTTATAGAAAGTAGGAGATAGCAAAGGACTGTGGCATCCTTAGATTTTCACATAGGTCCTAGGTAAGCTTTTTGAATGAGTAAATATTAATGAAATCTCTAGAGTCTTTTGGAAAACATATTTTAAATATTGGAGGAAANTACGTGTTCATTTAAATATAACTACTTGTACAGAAGTCTAGGGTGGCGTTTTTTATAAAGTTCCCCTCATCTCTTTCAGTTTTATTTCCAAATTGATAAGCAAGGCAGTCAGTCACCTTTTTCTTCTATCCAATATGCATGCTAATTGGAAAAAGAGATTTATTATGTATCTAATTCAATATTTGCAATGAGGTATATATAAACGCCATAGNTTTTAGAATTTGGATAGAGAAGTATCCTGAACTTACCATATTGAAAGCACATGTTGTTTTCAGGCTGACTCATACATGTAAAATACACACAGATAAACAATGAGAGCAACCTTGAAAACTCACGGTGTGTGTGTGTGTGTGTGTAAAATTTTTGCTATTGTACATTAGTTCTTTCTAGATATTGTTCTTGGTGTTTAGAATTCTGTTTCCTCTTGCCAAATAATTTGTTAGAAACTAAATTTAATTTTTTTGTGAGTATTTTCCTGGTGTATGAAAATTAGTATCTCGTCATGGATTAAGTTACCTCATTACACCAGGAGCTGGGGATGGCAAAAGGCTGGTGATCAGGAAATGATCTTACCTGTCACCTCTAAGAACGTATTGTTAATACTGGCTATGAAAAATTCTTCATTGGTTAAGTAAACAAAAGTATACTTACAATTATTAGCTGTATTGTATAANATGTGAGCATTGAAACAGAAATGATAGTAACTCATATACTGCTCAATGAATGGGAACTGGTAATTTTAGCTGATTGAAACATTTTAACTCATAGCCAGGTTCTTATTTTTAACAAGCTNCTAAATGCTACTATGAAAAATGTGTAAACGAATAAAGTAGGTTTTCAATGAACATNTATTTTAAAATAGAAAGCATATGTTGCATAAAATTCAATAGCTGTAATAAAAATGTAATTAAACTTTTATTTGCTAGACCCTTTATGACATGAAGTCATTTTATTCTATTCTATTTAGAAGCCTCCTATATCCCTGCCTTGAATTTCTTCTGCTTAACATTGCCAGAAAGTTAAAAATAAAAATAAACTTCTTTCCTTGTATTGCTGAAAGAGCTTCAAGAAGAAATTTAGGTCAAAATCAAATGAGTTTCAGACATTTCTTTTTTCTTTCTTTCTTTCTTCTTTCTTTCTTTCTTTCTTTCTTTCTTTCTTTCTTTCTTTCTTTCTGATGGTACTAAGCTAAAATATATTTATTTAAAGATAATTACTGATAGAAATTACCACATTTTCCATCATTTCTTTTTGGTGCTATGCCTTTTCTTTCTGTTGGCTGAAAATCAAACCAACAGAAGGAAAGCAAGCAAATGGGATATTAAATAACATCGGAGCAAAGAATTTGGACATCCTGTTCATAGTGGTTGGATCCCAAAGATAACTTCCCTCATCTGGCTGAACTGTTTCTTCTAACCACCCACAACGAAACACTTCCTATTCCACAGCCGATCATTTTCACTTCACAAAGCCCTGCCTGCCAGTGTCCCCATTTCCATTCAGTGAGCAAAATGATGGTAACAGAGTGTGCAAATTGTTTGACTATGGAAGGCATTTTTTAGTGTACTGTGTGTGGAAGCCCTCAGTGGTTTACTGTCAGCATTCTCAGTNTGAATGAAACAATTTGCCTTAATAACTGAACCATATAAATTTTTGATACCACAATAATACTGCCAGCCCTCAGAAATTACCACAGTACATCTTAACTGTCATGTCATATCACGTAAATTATAGTCATGATGACACACTTAGCTTGCTTGATTTAATATCTTGCTAAGGAAATGGAAAATTGTAGGTCCTTGTTTGTAAATTCAATAAACCCACTTTTCTAAACAGTTGAGGCTAAATTTTTTTGCCAGTAATTGCCGTTTGAATAAGAGCCACTGCCAGAATCTGATAGGAATAGTACATCATGATTTTCTTTTACATCTGCTTAATCACTGAGTGTTATTGATAGCCATGGTCTGTGGGCTATGAGAATATGATGTCATCTCTAC
>LZPO01077129.1:0-11808 GCA_001675575.1 Neotoma lepida
GTGTATATACTGTGAGTTAAGAGAGCTGAGGAACTTCTGATCTTCCATGGTGAGAATCAACTTGTCATATCTCCTCCATGAGACACACTGGAGAATTATGTTCCCTCCTGAAGTCATACACCACACACCAAGGCCTTCCTGATCATTTGTATCATTTCAACATCATTCTAGAGAAAGGCTGAGGTTCCTCACCTGAGAACAGGAGCTCCAGAGGGTCACTAGGTTCTGACCACACCAGTGGGCTTCCTTCATAATTGCTATAGCATCGGAAGGTCCACCCTTGGCTGGATGTCACAGGACCCACAGAGAATAGGGCCTGGTACTGCTNAGTAGAGTAGTTATACTTTGAATCCAGCATTTCGGTGATATTCTGTGTTCCTTTCTTAGTCAGAACGAACCTGTGGTATTGTTGCTCTGAGACACACTGGAGGGTAACTTTCCCTCCTTCAGTCACCACAGGGNTGGGCTGGGCTGACAGGCTGGGTTTACTGTGTGCTCCTAAGAGAGAAGGAGGAATCAGTTAAATCTATCAGGCCTCATTGTCCTCCAAAGCTATGAGGTGGGGGTAGCCCTGTGAACAAACCCATTTCTTAATAGTCAAGACTGAGGCTGGGGACCCTGTGTGTCCTCTCACCTGTCACAGCCAGCTCCAGAGAGTCACTGATCNCTGACCATCTATGAGGAGTCAGATAGTAACATTGATATTGCCCTGCATGGTTGTGGTCTACTTTTGAGATTGAGAATTTAGCCTTGTTTTTAGGATTCTGTGGAATTTCTGTGATCCGTAGATACTGGTATCCATCTTTATAGAGTATGTACTCTTTGGCTTCTCTGGCCCCCTCACACAAGAAGGTCACTGTAGTCTGCTTGTAGACCACAGAGTCTGGCTGTACTGTGAGGATAGGCTTGGGGAGGGCCCCTGCAAGGAAAAAAGGAGCTAGGACCCAGGACAGCCATCCTCAGATTGCACTCCCCAACCCCAACCCTCCAGCCATCCCCAAGGTCAGCACACATATGTTGTTTTCCATCCTCACCGCCCAGGCATGGCTGCAGGAATGATGAGAAGTGAAGGTCAGGACATCTGCAGACACTTACTCACCTGCCAGCACTGGGGTCCCAAGGCCCAGAGTCAGTCCTGGAAGAGAGTTCCCTGTGAGTGGTTTGTTCCTGTAGTTTGAGCAGGTCCTCCCCTCTGCAGAACCTCCTGAGACCCTGGAGTTTCCTGATGGAGCAGTGCTGGGCTTTGGGGTGGCATCATTCCCCTCCCCAACTCCACATCTCACCCACACAGAACAGGGCTGTGAAGGTGAAGGTCATGGCATCTACTCCTGGAGGCTGCAACTGTGCTCATGGGCAGAGCTACAGAGACTGTCTGGAGGGACAGGAGACATAAGGTGTGGCCTCTGGAGGCAGGACACTCCCCATGACATGGTTGTACTGGAACAGCCCCACAGGAAGCGGAACTGCCCTCCTCAGGCACCAGGCTCTGACTTCCCCAAAGCTATGGCTAGGACAGATGGTAGACTCTGCAATCAATTCTTTGATGGATGACATTTCTATAACCCTATAAGTTTTGGTCTCNTTCTGTCCTAATCTTTGTCAGGGCCAGGTAGTGTCATACAAGTATGAATATTACACATTAGAAATACAAATTTGTGTATGAGATCGCTTTATTCCTTTTCACTTTTTTATTTGAAATACTGACACATATTCAAAGTGTTTGAAGGTTTGTGTGAAGGTTCTCACTGTGTACGTCTTTATGGAATAAAATGTATAATCCTCTTCCTCATAGTCTCAAGTGCTCAGTTATAAATGTGTGCCACTATTTCTGGTTGTTTGTTTCTTTTTGTTGTGTATATTTTCCACTACAACTTTAAATTACATTTCTTTATTTATTTACACTTATTTCTTTAAATCACACTTACTTTTTTCTTTATATGTGTACATTCACATGTGCCACAGACACTCACGGAGGNCAGAGGACAACTACAGAAGGCAGATTTCTCCTTTCACAATGTGGATCAAAGTCAGGGTTGAAGGTTGGCAGCAGCACTTATACACTGATCTGTGTCACTAGCCCAATCTTAGCATCATCACTTTTTTTTGTCCTCTGCTGAAAAAAAAAAAAAAACCCTCCAGATCTCAGGCGTCCTATGCCAAACAAGGTACCCACTTCATTTCACTTTCTTGGGGCACAGGTTGTTGGTGTGGTCACCCTTCTTATGGAGGCATTTGACCACACAAGGGTGCAGGTGTGGGCAACACTCGTGGACAGCTGTGCAGGGCCTTGTCACAGTAGTACTTCTGCAGAAACAGGCAAAGGGATGGCTCTATGATGCCACCACACAAGGGCAGCACCTGGTGCAGAGTTGGACTCTTTCTGGACTTTGCCATTGGCTAGGGTGCAGCCATATTCTATATGCAGCAGCAAATACCAGCTGCTGCTGCTCAGGTTGGATGCCTTCCTTGTCTTGAATCTCAGCCTTGCCATTCTCCATGGAGTGACTGGGCTCAACCTCAACAGTGATGGTCTTTCCCTTCAGGGCGTTGCCAAAGATCTGTATGTTGGTGTTTGTTTGGCAACCTATTTGAAGAGAAAGAGAGCTCAGTAAACATATTTTTTTTCTTTTACCTTGGTACTAGACATTGATAACAGGGCCTCCAGTATTCTACTACTTAAGCCACACCCCATCCCTGAACCACATCTACTTTTTCCTGCAATGTTCAATTTCTGATCTTTAAAATTTTTTATCTGTTATCTTTTTTCTTATGCTTATGGGTTTAATTATTTTTTTGTTAATATGAGACAGGATCTCTCTGTGGAAGCCTGGCTGTCCTAGCGCTGGTTATGTAGACCTTGATGAGTGGGGACTCACAGAAATTCTCCTTCCTCTGTTTCCCTAGTGTTTGGATTAAAGATGTGGCCCAACAAACCTGGACATAAGTTTAATTTTTTGACAAATTTTAAATAATTTATTGTGAAAACATTACATTACACCTTCATTCATTTCTATATTGCATTAGTAATCCATTTTAATTGTTTGAAAATGTCCGATCAGTATGCATTGTGTTTTGATGGAATCCTCCCTCCCACCCCTCTCCTCCATTACTTTCTCTTGCTGGTTCCTTCCTCACTGACNTGATTTTCTTTTTGATTCCTTCTGTGACCTGCTAGTTGTTGAAAATCCACTGCCCTTTGTTACACACCTAACTTTCTGATCTCTTCCTCCCATGCAGCTCAATCAGTGATTCCCATATTCTTGGTCATATTACCAGGGCCCACACCATTAAAGAAAACTGAGTCTCCTTCTCCCAGGATACATGAGTTGCCAATAGTTCTTCATCTGTGGGTGTGACCTTGTGCCCACCTCCCATCCCCATACTGGATTTGTTCTGCATTGAGCTTACATTGGGCTTGTAGACTTGTAGATATCATCACAACCAAGGTGAGCTCAGATGTTTGACCCTTTGCAGTGTCCAGAAAAGAGTTCATTTTTCAGCCTCTTCTTCAGTAATGATCCCATACAAGGATTGTGTCACATGGGGAAAATTCTCTAATGTAGAATCACTTCAGTGGATGGTCCAGGACACACTTGTCCTGTTTGTCACATGGAGATGAGATAGAGGTCACTGAGTATTTCCCCCTTTTTTGGCTGAGTCCAAAGGACATCCTTAATTTCCTCTTTGTATCAGTGTCAATATGAATAATCACCCTCTTGTAAGTCTGTCTGTGTATGTCTTTTACTAAATCAGAAAAAGGCTCAGTTGGTAGAGTCCTTGTGTGACATTCCTAGATGTCTGGGTTTATTCCCCAGTGCTGTATAAATATGATGTTGTGGCTCATGTCTTTTGACTTCATAATCCAGGAGGCAGAGCTAAGAGTATTGAGAGTTTAAGGAAACTCTTACTATGCAATGTGTTTGGCCTGGGCTATATGAGGCCCTATCACATAAAAGGGAAAAAAGTCCCCTAGAGCATGTGGTGAACATGATAAAATATATTTTATGTGTGTAATTATCTTCAAAGAAATAATGAAAATATATTTACTATAAAGCTCCAACACTACAGATATGTTCCAAGTATTTCATTATATCCATTTCTAAAGGGATATTCCTATCCTAGCACCTGCATCCTTTGCACCCTTGTGAGTTGTCATGTTCAGTGTGTCTCATGGATATAGTGTCACTTTCCTGTTGATTTCATGGGCAGCTGTTTTTCCTGACCTGAGAATAAGTGATCGAGCATGCCATTTGAACCAGTTATGGTTTCATTGAGTGTTGTGAGCTCATTCACACAAACCTTCCCACAGGCATCTTTGTCAGTGAGAAGACATGCTGCCCTCTCCTGGTTGTATAGTAGGAGTTCCTGCAGAGCATTGCATCTGGCTTGTATTCTGGAGTATTAGTACCTGTGCTTTGGTCTGTCATTTGTCATTGTTATCTTTTGTGTTGGATATCCTCTGTTTGAAGAATGTAAATCTTATCTGAGTTCTTCCTGAGAGGTTCAAACCTATACATAACTTGGTTGTAGTAGATATTTGAAAACTGAGACATCCTGGGACTGAGAATNGCTTTGGCATTTGTCTTCTTTTGGAAGCTTCAGATAAGAGGTTTTGTTATGGAGAAATTGACTTGCTAAGGTGTAAATTGCTAACAATAAAAAAGCCTTGTGCAAAGCAAAAGTCAGTTCATCAGATGGTTCCCCTGCCTTGGCAAAATCCAAACTTCATCCTGGTGTGACCCTGTTTCTTCCATGGACCTGTGAGAAACTGAACATCAACACTTGACATGGTGAGATGAGCTCCATGTGATGAACTTGCCTCAGATGACTGAAAGCCACACATGNCATCTCATCAGTCCTCTCTGACACTGATGTGTTAAATGTAGAGTTCCAGCAGAGGCATCNTGCTTGCTGGTAGACACGAACTCCCCGGGATGTGGGGTTATTATTCTTCTCCACCTTTGACCCAAGGCCTCCATCTATAGCACTCTACATGCACCACAATTACTGATCACGTGGCCTGACAGACTCTGCTGAATTAGTACATTAAACCTGTGTGTCCATCAGAGTTTGCCAGTTGAGGACAGTTCCTGTTGCTTTTCATAAACAGTTCATTGTGGAATGCAGAAGAGACTCTGTCTTGAATCCACCTCAGTACTGGGCAAAATCTAAGTAGCAGGCTATGTGTTTGTTTGACTCCCTATGCTGTGACACTGTATCTAGTGTTTTTCTGTTTTNGGCAGTGAGTGATTTTATATCCTTTTCCAAGGAGGTTCAGATCTTGATTATTGACTTTTGATCAAATTGTTTTTCAATTTGAGGGAACACATTTCCCATTACTTATTACCTGTGAATGAAGCATACACACACACACACACACACACGCACACACCCTGTCACACATGAACATGGATGCACACACATGAGTTTGAAGTTTTACATTTTTACCCAACCTTGAATTCTGGAGTAAGCTCATGTTGATCATGTCCATCATTCCATCCTCTGGCCAGGATGTGTTTCTTGCTAATATTTAGTTCAGGAATTTTAGTTTATCCCTAGATGGGAAGAAATTTTCCACCCAGCTTCGTGATGAAATGAGCAGGCTCCTATTGTCTTCTAAGGACACCAACAAGCCTGGTGCACTGACAGAGAAGGCTTTGTAGAGAGCTGTGTTAGAGAAGAAGGGTGTTCAAATAGCTTCTTTTATTTTCTCAGCTGAAATCTCACCATGCCAGCCTCTGTGTTTCTTGCATACATAGTTCACTTGCATACTCCNATCACTGTGCCCTTCTACTTTTTCCCTCCAGGAATCCAACCCTTATTATGCTTATCACCTTCTGGAGTCCTGCAGTGGCACCGGTGTCANGTGTAGACTTCTGACTATACCTGCTGGACTCACCTTCTATGATAGAATGTTCAGCAGCTCACTGGGAGCAGAGAGAACAATATAGCTGTGTGTGTTATATTGTTTTTTTCTGTTACCAGTTGCTCACTGAGCCCAAGGGGAAGCCATACTTAGGGAACCCAGTCTAAGCTTTTGTCTAGAGAACACAGGGATATCAATTTCTCCATCTTTGGACATCAGAAAGACACTGGACTGTCAGCCTTTCAAATAGCCTAGTGATGAATTCCTGGATGCCCTTCTGATATAATTACTATAGGATCACCTTAGGCAAGAAAATGTCTACTGTGGAAGAAGGGTTATTTCTTTTTAAAATATATATATATATATTTAATGGAAACAGAATTACATCACTTTCCCCCTCCATCCATACCCTCTAGCCCCTCCCAGGTACCATTTTTCCAACGTCTCACATGCCTTCCACTTTCAAGTTTATAACTCCTTTTTATTTGCCTATCATTATTGTTATATATGTGTACATATGTGTGTACAAATACATAAATACAATCTGTTGAGTCAGTCTGTTTTTGTTGTTTGTGTGTATCATTTCAGATACACACAATTTCAGATACTCTCATCAAGAAAGCCTATCTTTACCGTAAATGGAGGCCATCATAGAAAATCACAATTGAATACAAGAGGAGAGATCCATGAATTGTGGGGAGTACAGTCACAAAAGATACTTCTACATCATAACTCCTGCATCTAGGTTCCAGGGAACATTACAGAAATGGGTGCAGAAAGATTATAAGAGTCCTAATACCAGGGCTGGAGAGGTGGCTCAGAGGTTAAGAGCACTGACTGTTCTTCCAGAGGTCCTGACTTCAATTCCCAGCAACCACATGGTGGCTCACAACAATCTGTAATGAGATCTGGCACCCTCTTCTGTACACATAATAAATAAATCTTTTTAAAAAAGAGTCATATTACCAGGAATTCTTCAGCCAAACAGGTTCTCTTGGAAATTGCTGACGAAATGGCTCATTTATTTTTCACAGAATTAAACAAGACCTGAACAATGCACTATCAGTGAACATATTAACATGAAAAGGAATATTTTCATGGGGTTCCATGCTTAGAGAACCATAGTCAACTAGTGACCATTAGAAAATGGAGAATTAGTCTCTCTCATGCATAAGCTGCTTTATCATTTGTCCAACACAGAGTGGTTAGTCAAGTAATTTTTCTGACAAATACATTACCACTCTACAAGTTGATAATAGTCTGACAGCTGCAGGAAAAGATATTCACTCTGAACTGACTAAATCATTTCGCTCATGTAATATTCTAATTTCTTGGTTTACTTTTAATTTTAAAACAGTGGACAAATTAACAGGTAAGTGTAAATCTCACCCTTCATTACAGAAGCTTCTCTTTGTAGGAGATAGAGAACATTACAGAAATCTACAAATGTGGATTTGATCACACTGTGCGGATATGTGTCTCTGTCCTTCTTTGCCTGCTTAATGTACATTCTGATTTGTGTAATACAGAGCTGAATTGTCAAGAGGTAGACACAAGAGGATTTCTGGGACTTCTGTAGAGAGAGAGGAATTCACTGAAAGAATCTGAGAGGCAGGGGATTTGTTAGCTAGACACTGAGGCAGTTGGATGTATGGTACTCTGGAGAGGAAAGGAGCCATGTTGCAGAATGTAGATTAATATAAATGGGTTAGTTTAAGTTATAAGAGCTGGTTAGGAACAAGCCTAATAAGTCTCCATGTCATTATTTGGGAGCTGGAGGTCCAAAGAAAGACCCATTATATACAACTGGGCAAATTGCAGAGAACTAGTGACTGGGGGTGCCCAGTCCCAATTGATACATATTCCATACAGCTCATGACCGTGGGACCTAGGACCTCAAAGGGACCAACAGATGCTATAGTTTCCCAGGTTCATCCTCAAACCAGTTTTTACATCCAAGTGCCTCATGAATCTTCTTGTCTCTCAAGAGGTGCCCATGTCCTGTTCTCTCCAAACTCAAATGTCACTTGGTATACTTCCTACTGAGAAGTTTTTATTCTGGAGTTAGTGGGTGACCTTTAGGGATGATCATTTAGAGTAGTATTCACGATTCATTGAGGTGCAGGGCAATGGTTTGTCTTCAGCAATGCCCATCCAAACACCTTCATTGAGATCAGGAAAATGACTGGTGAATCTTGTTTGGGGCACAAAATTCCTTGTGCTTACTGATAGCATAAGAGAAACTAAGACTATTACACCTGCAGAGTTGTCTTTTCGAGGAAAGTTTGTATTACCTATTTTTCCACCCAGAAGGCTGGCAATGGAGATGGTTAATAACCTGGTGATTTACATTCTCTGTATGGTGAGGCCATATCAAGTTCCCAAAAGCAGGATGGCGGTGGCTAAGGTGACATTTGCATTATCTGTGTACACAGAGGCTCCCTCAAGCTTCCACAACAAAGAACAGTGGTGACTAATAGCTCAAGTGACCTCTGTGATGTCTGTATGACAGAAACCAAAACAACTCCTTCTGTAGGCCTTAAGATAACACATGTAACCTATTCTAGAACCTATCTCCTTGAAAGAAGTGACTTACACTTTGAGTTGAGTTTCAATATAAAGATTCTCCCTTCTGCATAGAGGACTGCATTACACTAGGAATTTTTTTTCCAACTTGTGCTTTGGTTAAATGTGCTTACTGTAGCATCAGACTCTAGAAGTTCGAAACAACACTGGAAAGTTAAGCTGTCCTGAACTAGATTTCCTTCTGGTATCATGCCAAGTGTTTCTCTTCTAGACATAGCATTTTTAGGGTTCCACACAGAATATCAACATGTTTTGAAAGATGTCAGGGCAAATGAAAAAGAGTGAGTACAGACAGTCCATTTTGACCCTCTATTGTTCCCATTCCCAAGACTTTTCTTTCTAAATAGAGGTCACTTTCAGTGTAGCTTCATCCCAAATTATCCCCTGGGGAAGAAGTGTCTTAAAGTGTTAATCAGAGAGCTTTGTGGATAGTGTTTTTACACAGAATAATGAAGTAGTTTACCACCCTTCAGCATGTGTAAGATCCAGAATTTTAGCTTAGCAGTATCTGCAAGAATTCTCTGTGTTTTCTAGGACCTCAGCCTTCTGAGGCCAAGTGTGTTCTGCTTTGCCCTCTTTGTGCAAAGTGACAGTCAAGAATTCCTCCTTCTTCCTGCTCTGACTATCTCCCCCACCTGAACAAGGAGGGCTATATGGAAGTGACCTCTAAGAGATCTTACATTGCCGACATTTGAAAATTCTGGATTGGCCAGATCTTAGACCATGACAGTCCCTAGCCCTAAATGTCTTGTCCCACACCTCTCATGGCTTTGACTTATGAGAGTTACAAATGTCGTAAGAGTAGGAGCATTGGACTTATCCATTGACCTTGGTGTCTGAGCTAAGTATGAGGAAAGTATATTGTTGAAAAAGCAAATATATGAAATCCCAGCAGTTTAGAGTCCACTTACTCATAATCTCCCCAATATCTCTTGAATCTTTTGCTGAGTACTACCAATATACAAAACAATATAGGATACCCCATCTTGATTTAATCAGCCTTTTCTAGGTTCTATATAAGTACTTGGAGAACTGGCTTTGTCAGATAACTGTAGTTCATATCATGTGTTGGACTTAAGACAATTCTGGGGCTGATTGTGAAGAGATGCAACAGGGTCCCTTAGGGATAAGAAACAGGGACTCTCCTTGAGCAGCATGTGTTTTTCTTTGTGAGAGATCCTGAGGATGATTCAGCCCCTCACCCACATTTGGGTTGTCCCTGAATTCTCCCCAAGTAGGGAGTCGGAGTGCTGAGATCTCAAGGGAGTCTGATTGTTTAGGAAACAGATGCCCTCATCAGTCACAGACCTGTATAAAGAAGTATCCCATGCTGTGGGCACCCATCCACACGGCCCTCCTTAGCTCACTTGGTTCTCCATACTCAGTGAATTTTGAGAGGAGTAGTAGTATGTACCTGTTCACTGTAGCAATTCTGAGCATGACTTGGTAGAAAGTTGCCAGCAAATAATGTGTTGCTGCAAGTGTTACACTTCCAGAGGGAAAGATATCCTGACTGTTGGAAGTCAAGCTATACCTGCAAGTGTTACAGCTCTGGAGGGAAAGGTATCCTGACTAGTTGGGAAGTCAGACTATACCTGCAAGTGTTACAGCTCTGGAGAGAAAGGTGTCCTGACTTATCAGGAAGTCCAGCTATACCTACAGTTGTGAAGGGAAGGTATTCTGGATACCTAAAGCCCTGAAAAGAAAGGTATATTGTCTTGTTGGGAAGTCAGGCTATACCTACAGATGTCAAGGGAAGGTGTCCTGGATCCCTACAGCTGTGAGGAGAAAGATATTCTGACTTGTTGGGAAATCAGGCTATCCTCGAAGCTGTGTTCTGGTGGGGGATGGTCTCCCTGCAGGATGTGGCAATACTGCTTCTCCTCTCTGAGAGAGAGCTGCTGTAGCTGAGTTCTGCTCTACTCCCCTAATGGAGTTTCCCAGCAGAGGTATTCATTTCCTCTCAGCTCCAACCCAAGTTGTTACTTCTGCTTTCACTCTGCTAAAGGGAAAACCCCTGCAGAAATGTAGCAATCTGCTCTGGTGAAAAGTTTTATCTTCTGCTCCTCTCGCCTAAGGAAGCTTCCCAGCAGAGATTCTGCTTCTTGCTGGTGAAAGAAGGTCTTCACCCAAAATTCTTTCAAGAGATTTACTTGGGAAGGGGGAATCTAGGAGAGTGCCTTTCTCTGCCAGGGCAGAGAAGGACAGCTGCTGCCTGCACAGGCACAGGGCTTATATAGGGCTTCTTATGGGCAGAGTTTTTCCAAGGAGAAGATTTTTTAGGGAGGGGATTGGTCGTATTTTGAAGCCCTTTAGCTTGGACAAGAACTGATTGGCTAGATTTTGTTCTCAGGGATTGGTTAGTTTTATGCTCAGGGATTNGTTGGTTTCATGCTCAGTTTGGTCAGGGGCAGATTTGGCTCTGGTTNCACAGCCAAAGTGTATTTCCTTCACTGGCCCTTTTTAGCCTTTTGGTGGGGTAGGGTGTGCTTCTTTTACTGGCTCTGGTTTCAGGGTCAGGGTGACTTTCCTTGTTTCTGGTTTCAGGACCGAAGTTTGTTTCTTTCACTGGCTCTGGTTTCAGGTCCACGGTGTCTTTATTTCACAAGCTCTAGTTTCAGGGTCAGGGTGAGTTTCTTTGGCTGGCCCTTTTACCCTACAGTTGCCATTCTGAATTTTCTGATTATGCTGTTTAGTTTTGCTCTTATTTGAAATTTTCTAAACAATGCTTTCTTGTAGAACTTGTTTAAGTCACATGGAATTATTTCATCCTAAATGGGTATAAATCTATTACTATCTTCAGAAGATTTAATCACCTTTGTATAACAGTTTTGANGAATATTTTGTCTTAATATTAAGTTGTCTTATCCTACACATTTTATTTTTAATTTTAAAAGACTTATTCTTTTTTATGAGAATGAGTGTTTTACCTGACTGGATGTGTGTGAAGCATGCATATAAGCCATACTATGAGTGCTGGGAACCAACCCAGGTCCTCTATAAGAACACCACTTTTCTTAACTGCTGAGTGATCTCTCTAACCCCTTTCCAAGATATTTTCCTTTCTTATTAAAAACTTTTTATTCATTTTACATACCAACCACAGATCCCTCCTCTACTCCCCTACCCACCTANCCCCCCAACCCTCCACTCATTCCCTCCTCCAAAAGGATAAGTTCCTCCATGGGGGGACAGCAAAGCCTGGTACATTCAGTTGAAGCAGGACCAAACCCCTTACCCCTGCATCAAGGGTGAGCAAGATGTCTGATCATAGGTAATATATTCCAGATATTTTCCTTTTTCTTTTCTTTTTTATTAAGAAATTTTCTATTCATTTTACATACTAACCACAGATC
>LZPO01077130.1:2652-15432 GCA_001675575.1 Neotoma lepida
CTCTGCCCTCTGATCTCCAGGCAAGCTTTATTTGTCAGAACACAGACAAAATATCATACAACACAGCATTGTTACTGTTCTAGAGGTAGAGCATCGGGGAAGCTGGTAGGGGAGGGGTCAAGGTCCGATAGGATGTCATTCTACACAGGCCTGTGAATGTGGGAGCAAGTCCCTACACGCCTNGCCTAAGGAAGCCACCCAAACAAGATTCAGAATGGAACTGACCATGATGACACACACCTATAATCCTAACACTTGTGAGGCTGAGGCAGGGGGATTGCTGCAAGTTCCAGGCCAGCTTGGGTTACAGAGTGAGACCTGTTTCAAAAACAAACAAATCATATGGAGGGGCACTGGACAGGTTTCTTAATCAGTAAAGTGTTTGCTGCACAAATATAAGGACCTGAGTTCAATCTTCAGCACCCACATTACAAAAAGAAAAAGCCAGATATAGAGCGTTTGCCTGTAATCCCTGTGCTGGGGAGGCAGAGGCAGGAAGATCCCTGGGGCTCGATGACCGGTCTTAGCAGAATCAGCAAACTCCAAATTCAATGAGAGACCCTTTATTAAAAAATAAGGTGGAGAGTCATTGAGGAAGACACCTGACCTCTGGTCTATGCACACACACACACACACACACACACAGAGAGAGAGAGAGAGAGAGAGAGAGAGAGAGAGAGAGAGAGAGAGAGAAATGGTGGAAAGCCAGTAATGAACTGATGGGCAGTCTTGGAATGGACATTTTTGTTTGTTTGTTTGTTTGTTTGTTATATGTATGGGTGTTTTGTCTGCATACCAGAAGAGGTCATTCAGATCCCATGGGACTACAGTTATAGATGGTTGTGAGCCATCATGTGAGTGCTGGGAACTGAACTCGGGTCTTCTGGAAGACCATTGAGCCATCTCTCCAGCTCCCAGTGGACATATTCTTTAAAAGCAGGATGCCAATGAAAATCACCATGAGATACCACGTCACACCCACGAGGATGGCGGGAATAAGGAAACTGGAGAAAAACAAGGCTGGCAAGAATGTGATGAGCACTCTACATTGCTGGCAGGGTTGTGAAACGATGCAGCCAACGTGAAAAATGG
Source organism: Neotoma lepida (assembly GCA_001675575.1). Classification (NCBI taxonomy): domain Eukaryota; kingdom Metazoa; phylum Chordata; class Mammalia; order Rodentia; family Cricetidae; genus Neotoma; species Neotoma lepida. The sequence goes on from LZPO01077130.1 coordinate 3,745, forward strand.
GTTGGTGGCAGCAATTCCACTACCAGATGTTCCTCAGTCAGTATCTATGGTACCCAGTACAGAGGTACTCACACAGGAACTTGAACATGGATGTTCATAGTAACTTTGTTCATCATAGGCAAAAAGTGGAATCCCTCCAAGTGTCTATCAGCAGATCATCGAGCGTCTGTCGGCAGAGGAGTGCATGCATAAACAAAATGTGATTTATCCACAATACCTTAAGGTGAGATGAAGGGCTGGGGAGATGGCTCAGGAGGTAAAGGCGCTTGCATTGAAAGCTGGATAACCTGAGTGACATCCCCAGAGCCGAGGTCAAAAACAAAACAAACAGGCCAGCAGATGCGGTAACTCATCTGGAGTCCCAGCACTCCAGTAGCAAGAAGGGAGGAGGGCAGAGGAGACTGCCAGAAGCTCATGGGCCTCCAATCTGCCTACAGGAAGCTTGCTGGCCAGCCTGCCCAGAGTAGCCAGCACAGGAACAGCACAAGACCTGCCTTAGAAACAAGCACCAACTCCCCAAAGTTGTTTTCTTGACCCCACATGCATCATAGCACGTACATGCTCACTCATACACAAACGAAAAACATTTAAAATGAATGAAATGTTGATGTGTATGTTATATATACACATCAGGTATATACATCCAGAACACATATCTCCCCTTATTGCCTCTCTGCCCAAAGTGCACCCTCTTTGCCTTGCTTCATGACCATAGAGTTGGTCCTTGTAAATCCCATTTTATGGTCATAACATCAGGTCTAGTGAACAGGAGATGCCGTGTGAGATCAGACAACTATCTACTCTCTGATCCCTCCTTTAATTAAAGCAACTAAAAGCCAGAAGACTCCTCNAGTCACACAGTGATAACTGACAGCTGGAGCTGAAGCCTGGACCTCCTGATGGACCACTGCATCATCCACTGTGAAGCATCCTTCCTAGGTGGCCTCCTCCCTCCACTCCCTCCAAGGAAAGGGCACACAATGGAATCCTTCATTCCAAGATGCACTTTCTTTCCTCTTTTCCCTCTAGCCTGCGATTCCATCTTGGTTCACAGCTCACTTATTCCATTCAGGTCCTTTTTCCAGTTTCTGAACCATGTCCTCCGTTCCCACCGCAGGCAACATGAATGTCTGCCTGTACTGAATTTCCGAGATGGGAGAGCTCTGAGATGCTGTTTGCTCAGGGAGACCCTGGGGTGGGGGTCCGTTGTCTGGTCCAGCCAAATAGGGGATGGTGGCAGGTGTTACGTCTGGAGAGGTTGACACTTACTCAGGACCTAGAATTATGAATCTTTAATATCAAACGAGGAAACTTGCTTGTAAATATCTAACTTGCCCAACATCACACACACTCTCAGAATGTACCTGCTCAATTTTACATCTATCTCCATTAAAAATACACTGTTAGCCTAAGTGAGCTTGATATTGGCCTTGTCTTTTAGAGCACATGAGTTTGTTAGTATTTAATTTTAATTCACAGTTTTTCTTTAAACTATTTTGTATTGTCATGAAATATTTGTGTAAGTGGNTTTATAATTCATGTACTCTTGCAACAGTGCATTGCTTTTTTTCCTTTTAAAANATATTTTGTGTATGGATATTTTGCCTTCATGGTTGTCTGTACAACAAGAGCATGCAGTGCCCACAGAAGCCAGAAGAGGGCACCAGATNCCCCTAGGGCTGGAGTTAAAGCCAGCTNNGAACCATTAGTGGGTGTTGGTAATCCAATCTGAGTCCTCTAGGAGAGCAGCCAGTGCTCTCAACTGCTGAGCCATCTCTNCAGCCCCAAGAGTACATATTTACATCAAGGTATATTATAACCATTAGACCTTCAACACTATTAATTTAGTTGAATATTTTTAGCATCTTCTTTGATATTGTGATTTGCATTACATGGTTTGAAAAAAGATTGGGCTGGGGGATGCAGCTCAGTGGTAGAGCACTTGCCTAGAACCTCCCAGTGAGGGGCTGGGGTGTGGCTCAGTGGTAGAGCACCTGCCTAGAATCCCCAGTGAGGGGCTGGGGTGTGGCTCAGTGGTAGAGCANCTGCCTAGAATCCCCCAGTGAGGGGCTGGGGTGTGGCTCAGTGGTAGAGCATCTGCCTAGAATCCCCAGTGAGGGGCTGGGGTGTGGCTCAGTGGTAGAGCATCTGCCTAGAATCCCCAGTGAGGGGCTGGGGTGTGGCTCAGCAGTAGAACACCTGCCTAACACATAGGAAGGCCTGCATTCTATCCCCAGCAATGAGGTATAAATAAATGATTAAATTTTGCTTGTTGCCATATGGTAAAGAGTTTTCCACCCTCCCCATTTTAAAGAGTGTTTCCTTGAGAAAATTCACAGCAGAGATACATATTGTCTCTTTGATACATATCTGGGTTTTTTTTGTTGTTGTTGTTATTATTACATAAGCTTTCTGCCCTCATCTCAAGCAAGGACTTCCTTCCCGAAAGACCTAAGAGTCCCTTCTTTGCAATGTAAACCTCAATGAAAAGAGCATCTCTCTCTCCCTGTCACCTGAGGAACTTAATCAAGTTAGGAGTCTATCTTGGACTCAATAGCTTAATACTCATGGCTGTTGTACTGAATCACAACACCTGAGTTCATTCAGGATCAGTAGCACCAGCAGGCACAGTTACTACCTGTTGCTGCTGCTGGAGGCCATATATTACAACAGCTGCCAAGTGCCAGGGCCACCAGTGGGTTAAAGGCCAGGACATTAAGTCTCTAGTTTCTAAAGCTGGACACAACAGACCTCTAGGTCAGGGCTTGGAGGCGAAAGCCTCTAGGCCTTGCTGGTCCAGCCAGTAGACCGTGGGCACGCAAGAGCCTGGGATGCCCGCACTGGTTGAGCTTCTCTTGCCTACTCAGTTCCTATCTGAGCAGAGGAGAAGGGTCTCAACCTGCTGACTGGTGACCCTTGTTCTGTCTGTACACATGGAAATCTTATCTTAATACAAAAAGTATATAGGCTTGAAGTGTCCTCNTTGCAAGCAAGGAATTCCTTTTCTGAAAGACCCGGGTCCCCTCTGTGCAACGTAAAGAGAGTGTTCCTATCTCCCTGTCACATGGGGAGTTTAGTTTGGGGCCCCTCACTCATAGAGGTAACTACCTGCTTGTCACAGGGATGTGGGAGCTTTTGCTTCATGAGATAAGAAGCAGCTCAGATGGACACCTCAGTTACCAGGTGACATCAGGGCGGACCTGGGAGAAGGTGCAGCCAGCCTTGCAGTGTGGTNCTCCCAAGGAGGAGGAGTCACCCTTTCTCCTGAGACCACGTGCACCCTGCAGCGTCTGAGAGGCTATTCAGTGATGCTTCTGTCTCCTGCTGGCTCCTCAATAGTTTACCTAAGACTGGCACTTCAGGTGGCTTGGTGCTTGTTCTATGATGGAACTCTTTTTCTTTCTGCATCGGCACAGAGAACTTTCTAGGTTGGCCGATGTTGTTATTAATTTTGACGCCAACGACTTTATGAAGTTCTTTTGGGCCAAGAACACTATTGCATTATTTCAGCAAGAAACCGATGAATTGTTCATCATATTGTACCATTTTTGAAAACTTTTCATTGGTGCCTGACCCCAGATATCATCTTTCAGAGGTCACATTACAGATAGCTGTTTCGTTCTTTCTGGTTCTATTTTTCGAGTTTCTACGCATTAGTCGTGTGATCTAGAAAACCCACCATTTGTGTTTTCTCTTCCTTCTTTGTAAAGCATTGCTGGGTATTTCTTGTGCCTAGTATTTCAAGGAAGTTNGGTTAATTGAGGATGACCCACAATCTCCTTCCCTTCTGTCAGAATCTTCCTTCTANTTCAAGAGTCCCGGGCCTAGAAAGGTTTTGGGTCTTACACCNGCAGACCGTTTCTCCAGGCTTTCAAAGGGAGTGAGGACAAATGCGAAGGTGAGGGCAGGCCCGGGGGCGGCCGTTGCTCTCAGAGCTGCTGCTTCAAGCTGCTGCGAGGAGGTAGATTCTTGCGCGACGGTCCCTAGNTTCGGCGGCGCGAAGACTTCTGGGAGACAGAGTTTCTGCGCAACTCCTGGGGAGAAAGGAGAGCCTTGCAACTCCGACTTCCTGTAAGATGCTGCACATGCGCGNCTCAGCCTATGCGCGTGCTCGTCCCTGCGCACGGCCCGACTTCCTGCAGCTCCGGGGTGGAGGCTGCCTTCTCTCTCCGCAGCTTTTGCCTTCGCTAAGTTGGAGTCGCTGAACCTGCGGGGCTGAGGCCAGAGCTTCCCCGTCTGCAGCCGGCAAGCGCGGCTGTGCGGTCCTGGCAGGCCGAGAGCTGGGAGGACCGGGCGGCGGGACCGTCTGCTCGGTGAGGCCCGTGGGCGCAGATCGGGGCCGCTGGAGGGAGGCTGGGCCTGGCCCATCGCTCGCCGAAGTCCTACCGAGCTCCGTGAACCTGGGCTCCCCGCTGTCTCCAGCGTGCGGAGCCCGGGAGGGTCGCGATGGTCCGGCTGACAGCACAGCAGCAGCACTGCTTTGGGGTGCATGGACGGTCCCAGGACGAGGTGTGCAGGCACTGGACGGGTTGGTGGTTCCAGGTTCCCACGATGTCACTCAGCGTCCTTCAGCACCAGGGCTCCGTCTGCTGGTTCCTACCTCTGTAGCANTTTGACTACCCTTGTAGCATCATAACGGTGTAGTGCAGNAAGTCTGCTTTTTCCTCTGTTCGTGGAGGAAGACTGAGCCTGCGACGGTGTGTGGTTTAACCAAGGTCGTGCAGGGGTTTGTGGATAAGAGTGCCATAGTTTTCCAGTTTCTCTCGTATTCCTTTTTAAAATGGGCAGCAGTAACCAAGTTTAGTTGNATAGTTTGAAAACAAACCACACTTTATTACTGTTAGTACGACGTCTACCTATCTGGACCATTTTTCCTTTTTACGTTTTTANTTTTTGAGACGTGGACTCTGTGTNTTGCCCAAGTTGTGCTGGTACTCGGTGATCCTCCTCTGTCAGCCTCCAGCTGGGACTACATGTATGTCACCTCATGGAACATTAATCCCAAATGCATAAAGCTCNGATTCTTCATTCACACGACATATTTTCACCAATTTGAGTAGGAAATAAGAAAATAAGTAGCCTTTTTGCACCTTTACATTTAATGCCTAGGGTCTGAAAAAAGAAGCAGTGTTGAGTTCATCATTGAAAGTGTAGCCCAGCCAGGCAGTGGTGACTTACACCTTTAATCCCAGCACCCAGGAGGCAGAGGCAGGTGGATCTCTGAGGTCGAAGCCACCCTGGTCTACAGATCGAGTTCTAGGACAGCCAGGGCTACACAGAGAAACTCTGCCTTAAAGAAAGTGTAGCCATTCCAACTGCTACCTGTGTGTGGTTCTTTCCTGTCAACCTTGTTACCTCTTCAAAGTGTTTGCAGGCTGTGATTTCACTTGGTGGTTCCCAGGCAAGAAATGTGTCCCTGTGTAGATCAGTTAATGCCGGATTTCAGTGACCTTTTCCTCCTGCAGGTCCGCCATCAGCAGTGTCTACACTTTCCCGAGAGCAGCAGAAAATGAGCAGATCAAAGGTGAGTTTTCCCATTTGTAAATGTTTTTTTCTCCTTTGTAATGTATTTTGGGAGACTTACAAAGGACTATTCTTTAAAGTGGTAGTGGAGGAATAAATAAAGGTGATTATAATATAAAATATAGCCTGAGTGGCAGACTGTCATGGTCTGTTGTGTAGGCGGTGTGATAATTTTAGGCTAATGAAGTTACTTGACAGTATTAGGGAAAGGAAAATCGTATCCGTTCCATCACCTGCAACTACTGTTGGGAGATGGTATTTTTTGTTGCTTATTTAGGGCAGATTTCCTAGGACTTGGGAATTATTCAAGTTGGTATGATTATTAATAGCATTTCTAATAACAACCTTTGAGTCCTGTGTTCTCCTTGTTGGGTCTGTAAGCAGAGGCCCAGCTGCCCAAGAACTTATTGCATAACATTTTTTCCAGGGACCAGAATGTCATAAGCCAATGTATTTCCTTCTTCATTTTTTAAATCCCAGGAGTAAAATCCAGACTATGCTGTCGTAGTTGGATCAAAACCTTTTAATAATGGTTCTTTAAAATGCCTCCTTTCTCTCCCCTCCCCCAAGAAACTGGGTTGTTTATTTGTTGTTTCACAGTTTGGAATCTGTTGCCATTGTTTTACCTTTAAAGTGGTTTTAAAAATTCACTACATGCCTTGTGAAATTGGTAGTTTGCTCAGGAAGATTAATCAGAATATGTCCATTCATTTTTGCTGTTGTCATTTTGATACAGGGCCTCATGTAGCTCAGGCTNGCCTCCAGACTGCTACTGTAGCTTAAGAGTGCCCTTGATTCTGATGAACTCCTGATCCTCCTGCCTCCACATCTGAGCGCTGGGATCACAGGTGTGCACCACCGTACCTGGCTTGTCCATTCTTTTGGCAAGCCGTTGTCATAGTTATTTTTCTGTTTCCATGTTGAAAAACGACCTTGATAGAAGCAACTTAAGGGAGAAAGGTTTTGTTTGGGTTCACAGTTCTAGAGTAGGGTCCACCATGGTGGGGGAGGCAGCAGGAGTTTAACGAGGGAGCTGATAGTTACCATCTTGTCTGAAGTCAGGACGGAAGGAGGAAAGCACGATGCTGCACGGCCTTTGTCTGTTTCTGTAGTCCAGGATCCCAGCCGGGGATGTGACGTCCACAGCAGTAGGCTCTTCCACCTCAGCCAATGTAGTAAGACAGTCCCAATAGGCCCATCTTCCACGTGACCATAGAGCCTATCAGTTTGACAACACTGACATCAAAATTGTTGTACCTGACATTTGTGCGTTTCCTTCTAGAAACGTCTGTTGTGTTCCGTCTCGGTTGTTGTGAGATTAGCAGCTATGAAGTGATGGCTATTGTCACAGTCTACAGAGTTCTCAGGGAAGGAGGAATGGTAGCCCACCCTTTGTACCATTTCTTCTTCATTTGTAAGCTAGAATACTTTTGTGAAAGTAAACTCCCCATTTAGGCTCCATAGCTCCTGTAAGAAGACAGATTAGAACTTACTCTGTGGCCTTCTGAGCAGCTTCTTTCCTGTTTTTGTTATCCTGAGCCTGTGGGTTTAAAAATGTTTCAAGTATCTCATTTATGTGTGATTGAGCTTGATAGTTAAATCTTGAGCTGGGAGCCCAGATCATCCCTTTAAGTTGGTTTTTGAGTTCTTTGCAAAAACTTCTCGAACATTTGAAGGGATTTGTTTGTTGTTATTCAACAAGTTATTTTGAAGCAATTTCAGATTAATAGAAAAGTTGCAAAGAAACAAAAGAATTATACAAAAAAATCTTGCATCCCTTTTGCTCCAGGTACCAATTCTTTTTTCTTTAAACAAATTTTTAAAAATTTATTTGGTATGTGCCTACATGGGCGGGGGGCAATATGTACCACATGCATGTAAAAGTCAGAGAACAACTTGCAAAAGTCAGTTTTCTCCTTCCACAGGGATTCTGGGGATGGACCCCATATCATCAGGNTGTGTGGCAAGTGCTCTTACCCACTGAGCCATCTCACTAGCCTACCATGCCAGCATGCCTCAATAGAGAGCTGGGATGGCTTCTGAAATACTAGACAGTATACACCCTACAGCACCAGGTGTAAAAAAAAAAACCACTTCACAATGACAAAGTGATGGCTTAATCTAGAGAATGTTGTAAGTGCTTGGGGATTGCGTTGGGTCTTTTTTTAGGGGATCCAACTGGGAGAGTCTTATCCATAAAATCATAGACTCTTATCCATAGAATTATAGAGTCATACACAGAATCAGAGTCTTATCCATAGAGTCAGGGTCTTATTTATAGAATTATGGAGTCATACATAGAATCATAGTCTTATACATAGACTCATAGTCTCATACATGGAATCATAGAGTCTCATACATAGAATCATAGAGTTGTACCAGGCTTTTTTTGGGATGGGGGGGCCACCAACCAGCTCCCAAATCATAACACCGAAACTTAATATTTGTTATGAATGCTTGACCTTAGCTTAGTTCTTATTTTAATCTGTTCCTCATTATGTATATTTTGCCTCAGGGCTTTTTGCCTTTCTGTATGTCCTACTCTGTCTGCTGGCTGGCAGCTGCCTGGCTGGCCCTGTGTCTCCCTCTCTTCCTCCTTTGTTCCCTTCTCCTCCTTCTGTCTCCTCCTTCTCAAGTCTAGATTTCTCCTCCTACTTATTCTCTCTGCCCACCAGCCCCGCCTATCCCTCTTCTGCCTAACTATTGGCCATTCAACTCTTTATTAGACCACTCAGGTTCCTTAGGCAGGCAAGGNGAAACAGCAACACATCTTTTCATAATTAAACAAATACAGCAGAAACAAATGTAGCACATCTTTACATAGTTAAATATTCCACAGCATAAACAAATGTAACACATCTTTACATAGTTAAACAAATACAGCATAAACAAAGGTAACACTTCTTTACATAGTTAAATATTCCACAACATAGAGTCTCATACATAGAATTGTAGACAGACCTAACTATCCTAAGTATTTACGTGCCTAATAAAACCCCGGAAGCAATACCTGACAGAACTGTGGAGAAAGAGACCAAAGTGCAGTTCTCACCTCCCTCTCACAGTCAACGTAGCACAGCAGAAAACTGCACATGTGTGGACACATGCGCATTGGCAGATACATCCTGTTCCTGTCACCTGTCGCTGCCGAGAGTGGAAGTCCTCGTTTCCACATTCTGAGTCATTTCTGGAAAGTTACAAAGAAAATCTCCTTTTATTTGTTCCNCTTTGGCGTCACTNGTTTTTACATTTAGATGACTGATTTAGTGGGTGTNCATTGTGTGCTGGCCAAAGGCTTAGGGTGGTTCTATCCTTGTTCAAACAGTTACCTCCTGCTCTTACAGCCTTGGGTCACTACAGTGAAATACCAGAGCCAGAAAACTTACAGAGAAAACTATTGTTTTGCTCTCGGTTTTGGAGGTCCACGAGCACAGACAGCATTGACTGCAGCCAGTTCTAAGCTGTGCTACATCATGGAGCATGTTAGAAGGGTGTCTGTGGCCAGATAGGAAGAAGGAGACAGAGTGACTGGTCTCCACAGTTGCCACTTAGGTCACACCTCTCAACAGTCTAAGGAGCTGTCTATGTCCTACCTATTGAAGGTCTCACCACCTCCTAACAGTGTCATCCTGGGGACTAAGACTTTAATCATAATGGCCTGTTGTAGACCACTTAGAACACCCCCAAGCTATGGCACTTCTATTACAGGTCAGTTATGCAAAAGATGTAGTTTGGTGGTAGTGCATTTCCCTGGCATGTGCAAGGCCCTGGCTTTAATCCCCATTCTGCAAATCAATATCCATGGATTGAGATGACATCCTCATTATATAATAATGAAACTCCACTTCCAGACTGTTTTCTGTGCTGGCTCATTTTTGTCAACTTGATACAAACCAGGGTCACCTGGGAATTCCCTCCATCAGATTGGCCTTTGGGGACATTTTATAGGTTAGTTGATGTGGGAAGGTCCAGAAAACTGTAGACAAGGCTGCCCTTGGGTAGGTAGGCCAGTAAGCAGCGTTCCCCCACGGCCTCTGCATCAGCTCCCACCTTCGAGATTCCTGCCTCGAGTTGCTGCCTTGTTTTCTCTTGCTGCACTGTAACCCCTAAGTCAAATAAACCCTTTCCTCTTCAAGTTGCTTTTGATCAGTGTTTTATCACAGCAGCAGAGATGCAGACTAAGACATTTTCTATTTTACTTCTCTTTATCCATGTATCAGTACCAAACTCTTTAAATCTTCNATTCTTGTTGGTTTTGAACTTGGGGGCCTCTGAGATGCCAAGCACACATTTTATTGACTTATACCCCAGCTCTGCCAAACGGTTTAAACCATAAGAGTCTACGTTTGTAATCTGGTAGTATTATTGCCCCCAAGTAACTGCTTACCAGAACTGGAGCTTGAACCCAGGGCCACACTGTGCTAGGCAAGTACTCTTACCACTGATCTGTATCTCTCCGTATACACACACACACACACTCTCTCTCTCTCTCTCTCTCTCTCTCTCTCTCTCTTTGAAACAGAACCCTGCCAAGTATCTCAGGTGGACCTTAAACTCATGATTTTCTTGCCTCAGCTTCCCAGGTGCCGGGATTTCAGGTGTGTGTCACCGTGCCCAGCTTATTTTTCTTGTTTTGTGGAATAGAACCCAGTGNCTTGAATTAAAAACCTCCTGTCTCCATCTCCCAAGTGCTGGGACTACAGATGCGCACACCACTCCTGACTGTGTGTGTTAATTTTATAGCCTGTTACTTTACAGTTAATTTATGGAGTTGGTTTTCATTATCAATTCTCTGAATTTTCATATCATCTGCAAATAGGACTAGATTTTCCTGTCCTGGATTATTCCTCTAAAAGTAAATAATGACCATTTGGGGGAGGTGAAGGGTTTTCTTCTAAGCTGTGTTACAGTCGTGTGCTACACTCATGCTTTACTTGAAGATTTAAAAATCAATTNAACAATTTAGTCTCCTAAGTTCTAAATAGTTTCCAATACCCGTTTCTTAGCAATACACTCTTACTTTATGGAAGCAATATCTTAATTTATTAAAAAACAAAATAGGAATCGGGCCAGCAAGATGGCCCAGCAGATGAAAGTGCTTTCCACAAATGCCCAAAGACATGAGTTTGATCTTCAGAACCCATGTTAAGGTGGAAGAAAAGAACATACTACACAAACTTGTACACTGGCCTTCACACATGTGCCATGGCTTAAGTGTGCACACATACACAATTCTTTTTAAATATAAATCAATAGATAAAATTTAATTTCTCTGAGCTGGAGAGACGGCTCAGTGGTTAAGAGCACTTGCTTCTCTTCCAGAGGACCTGAGTTCAAGCATCCCAGCACCCACATGGCAGCTCACAACTGTCTGTGACTCCAGTTCCAGGAGATTCTTATACTTCTGCCTGACCTCTGTGGGCACTAGGCATGCATATGGTATACAGACATACGTGCCAGCAAAACACCCATATATGTGACAGAAATTAAGTTCTTTTTCATGTATAAATTTAGTTAGTGTTGAGTTGTTCATTTTGATGCCTGTCTTTTTGCTTGTACTGTTTTCCTTAGCTGATGAGTCTTTGGTTTGGGTTGGGTTTTTCCCAGACAGGGTTATTTTATGTATCCTTGGCTTTCCTGGAACTCGCTCTGTAGACCAGGCTAGCCTTGAACTCATAGAGATCCGCCCGCCTCTGCCTCCCGAGTGCTGGGATTAAAGGCGTGCACCACCACCACCCGGTCTACCTGATGATTCTTAATATTCTGTTTAAATTTGTGGGAGAAATTTTCTTCTTTGAGGTACTGGAAATTGAGTCTAGATTCTCCACTGTAGGCAAGGAAAGAGAAATTGTTAACAGCTAATGCGAATGGACTCCGGTGCCACCGGCTTGACTCACCTCTTCTTTACAGGGGTGATAGCTGCAGAGAGTCTAGACGTAAATAGGAAGGGTACCTAATGGTTTAGTCACCTTTCCTGCTGCTGTGACACGGCTNGAGAGATGGCTGAGCAGTTAACACTGGCTGNTCTTCCAGAGGACCCAGGGTTGATCCCAGCACCCCATGGTAGCTCACAACCAACTGTAACCACAGTTGCAGCCAATACCCTCTTCTGGCCATAGGCACTATGCATATGTGTACATACATACATAGATACATACATACATA
>LZPO01077131.1:10247-23816 GCA_001675575.1 Neotoma lepida
ACCCTCTCCCAAGAATAAAGGGCATTCTCTTGAGACGGATGACCTGCTGTCTTGTCTCTGTTCAGTCCTCAGCCCCTCGCTCAAAACTTGAAGGAAAACTTGCAGTGCAGGTGCTACAGAAGTCAACTGACTGTCACACTAATGGAAGCTTGAGAAAAAGAGACCTCAAAGCCCAGGGCCATAGTGACACCCGTCCTCCAACAAGGCCACATCTCCTAATGGTGCTACTCCTGTGGGGGTCATGTTCTTTCAATCCACCACATTCCTATCACTGTCCCCCAAAGGCTTATAGCCATATCATAATGCAAAAAAAAAAAAAATGCATCCAGTCCAGCTTCTAAAGTCCCCATAGTCTATCACAGTCTCAACAATGTTTAAAAGTCCACAGTCTCTTCTGAGACACATGGAAATCTCTTAACTGCAATGCCCCTGTAAAAATCAAAATCAAAAAGCAGATCACATACCTCCAACATATAATGGCACAGGATATACATTACCATTCCAAAACACAGAGAAGAAAGCATAATGAGGAAATGCTGGACCAAAGCAAGATTAAAAACCAGCTGGGCAAACTCCAAACTCTGTATCTCCATGTCTGATGTCAAAATGCTCTCCACTCCACNTGTCTTCAATTCCATTCAGCTTTGCTGACTGAAATACACTTCTTTTTCTTGGGCTAGTTCCATTCCCATTAGCAGCTCTGCTCAGTAGGTATCCCACAACTCTGGCATCTCTACCATCTTGGGTTCTCCAAGGCAATCCAGGCTGCAACTTCACAGCTTCATACAATGGCCTCTCTACTAGGCCTCTATTCTGGGACACCCCTGACACATGCCTGACCTCAGTGGCTGTCCTTAGGCATGGAGGCAACTTTGAGCCAGAACCACATGGCCAAAGCTGCCAAGTTCTGCTGCTTACTAGGGCTGGAACACAGCCTCCCTGTTTAATTAATCTTCACCAGTTTTTGTTGTTGTTGTTGTTTTGTTTTTCTTTACTCCCTATGCTTGGCTGCCATTGAACTTCATCTTTAGAGCAGGCTGGCCTCAAACTCAGATATCCACCAGCCTCTGCCTTCCCAGTTCTCAGTGCTGGTTTTAAAGACATACACCACCACACCAGGCTCTAAACTTTTATTTAATTCCTTTCTCCGAGTTGGAAACTTAGCTGGGTGAGATCTTGCCCTGAGGTTACCACTCCCTTTATCCCATTTCCTGATCTGTTTATCTCCTTGAACAAAGAACTTAGCTCCTTTCTTCTTTCTGGTGCTCTTTCCCTCCTCAAATCATTATGTATCTTCATTAGAGTGACCACTAATTTCCACAGCACAGAGTCTATACCAGGCTCTTTTGAGATTTTTCTGCCAAAAGAATTAATTCAAAACTCTTCACTTTTACCTCAGGTCTACTCTTCAGACAAAGACAAAATGCAAGATGTAGCACTCTCAGCACCAGCACCAAGTCTGCCTATTAGCTGCCATGCTCCCTTTCATTATCANAATTGACTGAACCTCTGAAACTGTAAGTGAGCTACCCTCAACTAAACATTTTCTTTATAAGAGTTGCTGTGGTCATGGTGTCTCTTCATAGTAATAGCAAACTAAATAGCAAATAGCAAACTAAAAAAGAAGTTGGTACCAGGGACTGAGATATTGTTGTGATAGGCAATGCCCGCCCTTCACCAAAATAGCGTGAGAACCATCTCTAGGCAGCATATTCACATTCTTCTCTTGTGTGAGCCTTGGACAATTTAAATAACTCTTCACACCACTGTCTTCCGTGCTTCTACTATTATGGCTGATTAAGCAATACTTACAGCATTCCACTGCTTTCCTAACCCAAAGTACCAAAGTACCAAAGTCCAAATTCCTCCAAACCGAAGCATTGTCAGCCCTACCACAGCAATGCCCCAGTCCCTGGTACTAACTTCTGTTATATTTAGGGTTTACTATTGCTGTGAAGAGACACCATGATTAANGCAACTCTTATAAAGAAAACATTTAATTGAGGGTGAGTCACTTACAGTTTCAGAGGTTCAGTCAATAATGTAATGGGGGGGGCATGGCAGCTAGCAGGCAGATGTGATTCTGGAGCTGAGAGTACTACATCTTGCAGACAACAGGAAGTNGACTGTCTGTCACACTGAGTGAAGTTTGAGAAAAAGAGACCTCAAANCCTGCCCCCATAGCAACACACTTCCTCCAACAAGGCCATACCTCCAATTAGCATTTAATGATTACCTGACCAGTCCCTTGGGACCTAGCCAATAAGCAGGCAGTATTTTGGCCTCCTTGGGGTCCTGACAATGTCATACCATGTAGCCCATTTGTGCATTCACTAAGCCCCGTTTAAGAGGGCCCTGCCAGCATCCCCCCCATGAGGCTGCTCTGCACCCCTTTCTCTCTCCCTTCCATCCCCCAATAAAATCCTCTATGTGAGCACTGTCTGCAAAGTATGTCTCTCTTGTCAGATGTGGGGCCCCTTGGCTTCAACCTGCCAAGGCCGCTGCCCCCGCTTTTAAAATACAATACCTCCTAATAGTGCCACTCCCTTGGGAGTCATTTTCTTTCAAACCATCACACTTCCCACTTTTACATGGGCTCTGAGCCCCACCTAATGTTTGACTCCAGTTGCCGAATGAGGCCTCACTGATGAGTGGGTTAGGCATCTCTCTATGAGTATAGCAGAATACCATTAAAAATAATTTCATTAATCCACANTCTTTCTTATTTATTTTTTGCTGCTGTGTTTGATTCCATCCTAGGTCTCTAGGCTATGCAACCTCAAGTTTCTGGTCATCTAGGCAATGTTAGGCATGGGCTCCCTTTCCTGGCCTGGGTTTCAAGTTACACTAGTCATTGGTTGGCCACTCCCACAATTTCTGTGCTACTATTACACCAGCACATTTTGCAGGCAGAACAGATTGTAGGTCAAAGGTTTTGTGGGTAGGTTGATGGCCTAGTATCACCACTGGAAACCTTCCCTGGTTACTGAAGATGGCTGGCTCAGGTTCCACATCCCTGATTACTAGGAGTTCTCACTGGGGTCACCCTTCTAGATTCCAGGGAGTGTCCACTGAACTAAGATTCCTCATTGTCCCCTAATTCCAGTGCCTCTCCCAGTACTCTCCCCCTACACACCCCACCTGATCCCCCTATTCCCTTTCACACCAGCCCTCAGTAAACCCACAAAATCTATTCTATTTCCCCTTTCCAAGGAGATTAATNTGTCTCCTCTTGAGACCTCTTTGTTACTTAGTCTCTCTGGGTCTGTGTATTATAGCATAATTATTTATTTAACATCTTCTTGGAAGGGAGTACATAGCATGGTGGTCTTTCTGGGTCTGGATTACCTCACTCATGATGATTTTTTTTTGTAGTTCTATCCATTTGCTTGCAAATTTCATGATGTCATGTATTTTAGCAGCTGAGTAATGCTCCATTGTATAAATAGACCACATTTTCTTTATCCATTCTTCAATTGAGGCACATCTAGGTTGTTTATTGTTTCTGGATATTATGAACAAATCCATTATCANCNTATTTGATAGAGTGTCTTTGTGGGGTCAAGAGTACCCCAAGAATGGTATAGCTCTGTTTGAGGTAGAGTCCCAGTTTTCTGAGAAACCATCATATTGATTTCCAAAGTGTTTGTACAAGTTTGCACTCCCACCAGCAATGAAAGAGTGTTCCCCTTGCTCCCCATCCTTGCCATGTTGAGCTGTCACTTGTGTTTTTGACCTTAGCTATTCTGAGACATGTAAGATAAAAATTTCAAAGTAGTTTTGATTTNCATTTTCCTAATAGCTAAGGATACTGGACATTTCTTGAAGTTTATCTCACCCATTTAAGATTCTCTATTAAGAATTCTTTGTTTAGAGGTGAACCCCATTATTAAATTGGATTTTTTTTGTTGATATACTTTATATACTTGAGTTCTTTATATATTTTGGATGTTAGTCTTCTGTTGGATGTGGAGTGGACAAAAATCTTTTCCTGTTCTGTGAGCTGCCATTTTATCATACTGACAGTGTCCTTTGCCTTAGAGAAGCTTGTTAGTTTCATGAGCTCCCATTTATTAATTTTTGATCTTAGTGCCTGAACTATTGGTATTCTGTTCAGGAAGTTGTCTCCTGTGCCAATAATAGTTATCCTGATAANCAAACCACACAAAAATTAAAAAAACAAAGAGAATTACAGTCAAATTTCCCTTATGAACATAGATGCAAAAATACACAATAAAATATTTGCAAACCAAATCCTAGAACACATCAAAAATATCATCCACCATGATCAAGTAGGCTTTCTCCCAGAGATGCAATGATGATTCAACATATGAACATCAGTCAATGTAATCCACTACATAAAGAAACTGAAAAAAAAAATGATCATATCATTAGATGCTTAAAAAGCCTTTGACAAAATTCAATATCCCATCATTATAAAAGTCTTGGAGAGATTAGGGATACAAGGAACATACCTCAATATAATAAATGCAAGATTTAATTTACAACAAGCCTATGGCCAACATCATATTATATGGAGGAAACTCAAAGCACTTCCACTAAAATCAGGAACAGTACCAGGCTTNCCACTTGCTTCATATCTATTCAGTATAATACTTGAAGTTATAGCTGGAGCAATAANACAACTGAAGGCNATCAAGGAGGTACAAANTGGAAAGAAAGAAGTCAAAGTACTGCTATTTGTTGGTAACATGATAGTATACTTAAGCTATCCCAAAAATTCTACCAGGGAACTTCTACAGCTGATAAACACCTTTAGTAAAGTAGCTGGATACAAGATTAATTAAAAAAATAGTACTCCCCTATAGACAAATGACAAGTGGTCCAAGAAAGAAATCAGGTAACCAAAACCCTTCACAATAATCACATATAATATAAAATATCTTGGGGTAACCCTAAGCAAGCAAGTGAAAGACTTGTGTGACAAAAACTTCAAGTATTTGAGGAAAAAAAAACTGAGGAAGATATCAGAAGCTGGAAACATCTCCCATGTTCATGAACTGGTAGAATTACCACAGTAAAAATGGCCATCATACCAAAAGCTATCTATGGATTCAAAGCAATATCCATCAAAATTCCACCAAAATTCTTTACAGACCTTGAAATGACAATATTCAATTTCATAGGAGAAAAACAAAAATCTCAGGATAGTTTGAAAAAAAAAACATCCTGTACAGCAAAAAATCTTCCAGAGGTATCACCATCCCTTATTTTAGGCTATACTATAGAGCTATAGTAATAAAAATCAGATGGTATTGGTAGAAAAACCAGAAGGTTGGCCAATGGAATGGAAAAGAATACCCAGACATAAACACATACAACTATGGACACCTGATTTCTGATGAAGAAGCTAGAAATACACAATGGAATAAAAGAAGCATTTGCAACAAATGATGCTGGTCTAACTGTATGTCTGAATATAGAAGAATGCAAATTTATCCATATATATCAACCTGCACATAACTCAAGTCCAAGTGGATCAAAGACCTCACCATGAAAAAAGATATACTGAACCTGATAGAAGAGAAAGTAGGGAATAGCCTTAAACACTAATTTATTTTTAAAAAAAAAAAAACAAGGTTAATCCTTCACAAGGTTTCTAGGCAGCTATGTGTGTAATGAAGAATAGGAACTAAGAAGAAATAAGTAAAAGTACAATTATGTACAAACTTTAATTTTTACTATCTCCTCTCATAACATCCATCTGTCTTTTTCATTTGTTTGTTTTGGTTTCATTCACTAAGTTTATTCCTGGCTTTCTAGCATAGTTATTTGACTTTGTGATAGTCACTTGTGATGTGAAGATGTAACTAAACATTAGAAATGAGTAATTTTACTTGACATTGAAAGGGGGTTTGAACAAAAGCAATAGGGAATAAGGAGAAACATTGGGAAAAAATATACCATACATTTGTGTTTGTGGATATCATGTGTTTGGAAGGACTCATATAACAGTTTAGTATAAGAGAGCTACTAAGGTAAAAACAGTGATTTTTGTGAATTTTATGAAGTATTTATGTCAGGTATAGGTCTGTATTACTTGAATTTATTTTAAAAATNCTGGAATATTTGAATGATTTTTTTTCTTACCAATAATTAAGTTTGATTGTTTCAGAGGGACATAGGTAAGATAAACCATGTATGGTATTTCACATTTTGTTTAGATCATACTTAATTAAAAAAAAACTTTGTTTTTAAACACAGATAGGCAATACTTTATTTTTACCATTCAGAATGATACTATTTAATACATATCACATCAATGACTAGAAAATGTATTTGCAAAGAGAGGAAGACTGTCATATGCATTTATTTGTGGCATAATTCTGGTGGTGATACTCAAGAACAGAGGCACTGCATTGGGTCCTCAGTGCTTCATGAACCTGGAGTGGGCAAAAGTGAGTGCAACTCACCGCACTGTAGATCAGTCTTAAGATATGGTAGCAATCTTCCTGGAATGCTCTTCCCCACATTAGAATAAAAATTAAGTTAATTTGTGACCTGTCTTGGTCTTTTTCAAAGGTGACATACTAGAAGGCTACACTTCCAACATCTTGGTCTTGGGAAAAAAAGGTGTTTGCTTCAANATATTGGAAAAATAGTTAACCTGTGAGAAATATTCCAGGAATTTTTGAAGAAGTATTTTCAAATGATTACATGTTGGAGTGGGTTCCACATGAAACCTGGAGGCCAAGACCTGTATTATTTTCATAATGAAGATGACACAAGGCTTCCCCAATATTTCCACAAAGCAAGGCTATACATTCAAGACTATAAAGATTATAGATTAAAGTGCTGAAAATTCCATAAGAAACCAAACTATGTACATCAGTAAATATTGTTGCTAAAAGATGATACACATTGACTAATTATGTTCCAGTAATTATGTAATTAGATATTAGTTTAAATTGAAAACTATGGACTTTCAGAAGAACAAATATTTTTGTGTTCCATTCTATNCTTTTTTGGTCAGGTTGAAATTTTAAAGCTTATAACCTCTTGTAAGCCTAAAGAAAGAAGGTATAAAAGTTTCATTTTTCTGGCTACTCTTCCAGTAATCTCAATGACAAGAATCTCCTCCATAGATGACTTCTAGATTCATGGAGTTGACTATTATGGTCTGTATACCATCATGTCATTTACAACTGAGGAAGAGCCAGTGACTTTGAAGAGTAGACTAAAGCATGTCAGTGCTCCTTTTCATCTCACTCTCCTGTGAAACCTGAAAGAGTTTCTTGCCTTAAGATCCTCTCTAGAAATATTGAGTACAAAAAGANCAGACTTTTTCTCTTACTAGTAAGGTTTGTATTGAATACGAAATATGGGATTTGAATTCTGTTGAGATTCATTATTCCCAGCAACAATTATAAAAATATTCAGCTCCTGAACAAATTACATGTGGTTACAATACTGGCTGAGTCAAATGTCTTTGTGTGACAAATATGGAAGCCATGGTAAATACACTAAGCATAATGACTCAGGCTTCCAATAAAATATTTAGCACCTTCTGTGCACAAACACCACATTGTGTTCAGTGCAGGCTGCAAAGAAGTTTCATGAGTATCAGAAGAAGTTGGACAGCATCAACCCACATGAAGATTCATGCAAGCTATTTGAGAATATAATCTGTTGTTTATCAGCAAGGAAGCAGTCAGGGTAGAATTGGATGGATCAGTGAAGGCTTGTGGAGGTGGTCAACTAGGGGAACATATGGACAGACCGACTAAAAATGTAAGGGTCTTTGCAGGGCACCTGTTTTTATTATAGACTTCAAGATATTTGCCAGAAAAATGTATAGAAACTTCTTTTCCTCTCTTATTTCATTCAATCAAGATTATATCCTTTCAGTTTACTGTCATATTTTTTTCTATTTTATAATGTGAGTAAAGCATTGGCAGGCATGAAATTTAGGGAGACACTTACAATGCTGTTTTTAATCTTTCCATTTCATATACTTATAAATAGCATGGTAAACTGTGAACCCTTTTTCCTTTAGAAATGCTGATATCCCAAGGGCTTAGTCAGTTTCAAAGCTTTTTCAGGGAGCTGCATTACTTGAGTTTCTTTGAAATGAATACAGTTATTAAAATAGCAATGATTGTAGCTACTTGGTGGATTGGCTCTAAAATTGGTACAGCCTGGGAGCTTGTTTCTAAAATTCACATGTATATAAATGTGCCCAAAAAAAGATGTCAATACACTGCAGTTTGCAGAGGGGAAGGCTGCCCAGTTCATTCAATCTTCATGATACTTTGGCTTAGGTAGATCATCTTTTAACACGCACATTACAAAACAAACAAACAAAAAATTAATGTCTTGCCTTTGTGGCAATATTAGTCAAAATAATTAAATTCCCATGTAATATCCTTTCTAAAAATTTAAGATAGATAGTTCTTACAACATAGTACTTACTGATGACTGTAATACTGTGCCCATTCAGGCAGAATTTTGANTTCNTTTGAGTANAGACTGTTTTCTTGCACTGCAACTGTTTTTCTTCCACAGAAAGCCAAGGAATGNTATCTTAAGAATAGTTTTATTATTTCCAACACTTCCTACACACTGGGACAAAAATATGATTAGAAGAGTTCCAAACTCTAGTCTCATCCTTCCCCATTTGGCTAGAGCTACAGAAGCAAAAACAGGCATGTGAAAATGTCCCCACAGCCTTTCTTGGTGGCTAAGCCTTCCTCAGGCAGTTTTAGCAACAAGAGTCTTCATCTCAAGAGTGCACATGGCCTCAGCTCTCTGCCTCTCTGCCCAAAGACTGTGTTTCTCATTCTAATTAATCCATTTGCTGTCTTTTGATTCCTTGTTATTTGTTCTTCCTCTCCCCATGTCTTAATCTACATTTTCACTTCTGGTCAATGCTTCTGCCTTCTGGCTTCCCAAAGGCAGTTTCTCTCTTTTCTTCAACTTTTATAGAGCTCTTGGTTGTATTGTCAATTTCTTCATTTTCTTCTATCCTGATTTATTCAATCTATATTCTTGTTCCAATCAAAATNATATTGGAGAACATATTATTTTCTTAGCTAACATATTNCNAAACATGAAAGTATCTCCTCTAGAATGTGGTAATATATAGTATACTTCCAATTCATTATTCACATTTAGTGGGCATTCATTAATACCACAAACATGCCATTAGAAGCAGATACTTGATTTTGTGAAACAAATTAAGGCATATGCACCATGCACTCTAAATAGCTACGATTTGATAATAATGCTTGCTCTCTATTTGNGTTTTCTTTTGGCTTATGACAAAGTTCCCACTGAATGGCAGTATACTTTTAGTATTTGAAATGAGTAGGTATAATTCTTTTATGTGTATTTCAACATTGTTTATATTTAGACAAATGCTTCTTACATTTTAAACATCATATAATTAATCTGGTGGTATTTCTAAACAAAATACATGCTTGAGTTNAATCTTTATATAGTCAGATTTTATGTTTGGGTGTAACCCCTGACTTTAGACTTTTTATCAATGATCAGTTATAGAAAAATATTCATTGTCTGAGGTCTATACTCAGAGCAGATCTCAGCAGACTGCACACCAAACAGCAGTACCTTTTATTGGGCCAGGTTCTGGTTTTATGTGCCAGATGTGATACTCTATGTGTCAGGAATGAAGAAAACATCCACAGTTACTACTCTTATAAAACCCACATAAAGAATGAAAGGCTGCATAAATATTACTGGTGGAAAAACAAGTCTATTTCATATTCAGCCTATGACATGTGACTATACGATAGGCACTCAAAGGAAGAATGCACTGGGAGAGAGAAAGATCTGNTTTTTCTAGAGCACATGGTCATCTCTGCCCAGTCATTCTTTGTTTAGAACAGAACTCTCCAGTGAAGGGAAAGGATAGTACCATGTGTATCTGCAAGCCTAAGGAGGAGGGATCTTTATGGAAGAACTGTAAAATATTTCATCAATAAAAAAGAAAGAGTGACCCTTCACCAAATCCTCATGGTAGAATGATAAAAGCTTCAATTTCCCATGTTTGGTTTATCCTCTTGAAAGTAACTATTGGCTCCCATTGCTAGAAAATGGATTGAAACAGAATAAGGCATTGAAGCTGGAAAACACTGAATAATGACAAATAATATTTGAATGAACAAGCAGTAGTAATACAATGAAAAATGCCTAATCAATATTTTATGCTTTTGATAATGTTCTCTTCCCCTCTGATCTTGAGATGATTTTATTAAAACAATATAATTCCCTGAAGTTTCTGGGAATATATTTATTATTGTTATTTGATACAATAATGAAGAAACTCAGAATTAGAAANTTTAACTGTATTGGATGACAAAGGCGATGATTGCATTACTTTTGTTTTTATTTTATTAATAAGAAATCCTAACTTTCCAGCCTAGCCAACACTTTTTATTTCATGCCAAACCTTTTAGAGAATTTGATGTGGTGATATTTTATCCGTGTCCCCCAATAAAATTTATCTGAGGATCAGAGGAATTAGGAACAGCCACCAGTTAACCTCACCTCACCAATGCCGCTGCCTCCAAAGAGAGAGCAACTTCCTGTCCAGCAGACATATATCTTTCTATTCTTCTAACTTATTTCCTATCTCCACCAAGCTACATCACTTCCTGTCTGTCTGCACAGACCTCCAGAACTCTATGGTTGATACTGGGATTAAAGGCGTTTGTCACAACTCTTGTCTCTGTTCCCTAGTGTGGTGTCGAACTCATAAAGATCCATATGGATTAAGGGCATGTGCTAACATTCTATGACTTCTGTTTTTACTAATAGTGGCTGACCTGGCTAACCTTTTTCCTCTGATCCTCAGAGAAATTTTATTGGGGGACACAGATAAAATATCATCACATTTCCCCTTTTTGTCTAATAAAAAATAAATTAAAGAAAAACTATATACAATTAGTACATCAACAATTTCTAGTCCATTTGCATTTGACAAATTCAGAGAAAATACTTCATTATCTATCCTATTTTGGTGAGTCCAAAATGCACCTAATTCACTTTCTNACCTAACTTGTATTACTAACAGAAAACTATCTTATGATGTCTTTGAAATTTATATACTTTACACCTCTTAGTGAGTTTCTTTTCTGAATTTCTTAACACAGAAAACTATAACTGTCTAATCTTCAACTCCCTCAGAAACCCAAGAAGAAAATAATATTACCTAGTAAAACAGGAAGTGCAACCAAGCAACTTCCAAAAAATGAATTGACAGAAAGAGCCAGCTGNCTCGAGAGTCACCCGAGGTTTCTCTGCAGTGTTGGAGCATCATCTTCTGCCTATAGGCTTAGCATATCTGACAGACTTATTTGTGAAGCAGGATGTACTCAAGGTCTACAGCTCAATCCCACACTCAGTGCGAGTATTCCATGTACCAGATAAACTTGAATTCTGCCAGTGTGCTGTTATGATCCAGGATTTTAAATTCTGGAAAAATTGCTGGTATTTTTAGAATTTGGCATCCCATTCTTTTTGGTTTGTGGGTGCCTTCATCTCCTTATTAAATGCCAGTCTACCATTGAGAGGNCAGACTCCATCAGCCTAGCTACTCCTCCAAGAACTGCTGTTCCAGCTACTGTTTCACTGTACACCAGGAGCCATCATCCCACTGTCTACTAAGCTACCTTAAAAGGAAGAGGCACTGTACCTTTTCTGGATTTCAAAGCCACTTCAGTGATGGTGTCATATTGTATTGGCCTCAGAGGATGCCTGTTGCCAAAGCTGCAACCACACTTGTCTTGGCAAAGATGGGTAGTCCTTTGTTTTGTGTCTTGCTTTTCTATTTTGAACAGCATACTGTTAGCAGTCAATGTGTGGGCACTTTCTTGCTCAGTGGCCAACTTTTGTCACAAAGAAAATTAACTCCGTATGCATTCTCTTCAATGCTCATATCTTCTCTGTAGTAAGTTGGTGCTGCTAGGAGCCAACATGTTTCATAGTCATAAAAAAAGAAAAAAATCTATGTTATTAAATCATTTCAAATGCCATATTCTGCAGATCTCTGAAAGGTTTGAAGACGAACTGTCTATCTAAAATATATCTTTGCTTGACCTTGAAAACATACCTAAAATGACTACAAGTTGAATTGTAATGACTAACTACTAACTCTCATTTCTCTATATCCTAATAGTTGATAATAATAACTTTCAAGAATTAGCAAACTGCATTGCTTGTTAAATGAATTGTATAGGTACAATACCTTGAACAAGATTAGAAATATATGTACAATATTTTCTAACAAAGTCAATCTCAAATTTGTATTAATATATATAATTTGTATAGAATATATAAAAAACCAATCCCATGTAAAATATTTAAAACTAGTAGTTGCCTTTTAAAAGTAAATTCAATAATCTACCTTTTTATCTATATCATATTTATATCCTCTTTTTTCTTTTCAGGGTAGATTCAATAATCTACCCTTTATTCTATCATTTCTCTCTCTCTTTTCAGAGTAGATTTAATAATCTACCTCTTACTTATCTCTCCTTTTCTTTTTTTTTAAACAAGAACCTTAAATGTAATCTCCTTTGTATAGCCTTTTTTCCTGACCATTAACAATAGCAACTTGTAACCAACCATCCTAAACGATGAAAATTATCCCAAACCCNAAAAACATTGAAAAACCAAAAACCACCTGCCCCACCTCTTGAGAATGTGAGTGTCATTTTCTTTTTTTTTCTTAAAAAGATTTTCCACTCCTTTTACATACCAACCTCAGATGCCCCTCTCCTCCCTCCTCCCGCCCCACCAGCTCCTAGCCTCAAATCCACCACCCATTCCCACCTCCTCTAAGACAAGGTCTCCCATGGAGAATCTCCAGAGCCTGGCCTTAAAATTGTTTCCTGCTGTTTGTGGGCAAAGATATCTTTAGGGGATGCTGAAAAGAAAAAAAATTTAGTTAAATGTCAAGTCCTGGGATAGGTAGCTGTATCATTTGTTGTCCAGTCTCTGCAAAATGCATAAATGTAGGGCTTATCTCAAGTCCTTGCTTCAATAGTATGTGAGGCTAGATCATCTCAGCTAGCCACCTTGAAATTGNCCTGAGCAGTTAGTAGTCCAAAACTGATTTTTGGATGATGTTTGTCAGCTTAGTGCTATTATTATTGTCCTTGTGGAATCATCATTGTGGGGCTCTGTCATCTTTCTGAAGACTTCAAATTTGGTGTCAGGCCTGGTCATGACTCCCTGCAAAAAACTGGTAGAGACTCCAACACAAAAACATGTACAGGCAGCTAAATGAAGCCTTTGTTCTAGAATTAGTTAATATTCTATATGANGATTAATTATCATGACAAAAGTTTAATATATATAAATCTTATAAATTTTGATATAAAATTCATAACTTAAGAAAAGATTAAAGAATCAAAATAGAACTAAAGAATTGAGATTAGTGGCAATAGAATAGTCCCTTAATTTTTTTATTTTCTTCTGTCCCATATCATATGGCTTATCTGATGATACAGAGATTTTGCATTTTCCTTTTAATAAATGTGCTTGGGTTTAGAGAAAGAGAAAGCCAGTCTCCAACTCCAAAAC
>LZPO01077132.1:3257-25913 GCA_001675575.1 Neotoma lepida
ACACACCCATACCTGTCCCCATCCCTACTCTTCATCCCACCCTGAAAGAAAATCCTTGAAATTGTATTCTAGGGCTTTTGCATGTTACTTTGTAAATAAAATGTAATAGAAACAGAGGGGTATCAGACTCAAGCCAGCATGAAATTTGCCCTGTTACAGAGCCAAACCTCACTGACAGTACCCCAGGGGCTTGCTGGAGTAGAGAATGTGCACAGCACCACTTCTCTATTCCAAGCCCCACCTTCATGGCTGCTAACATCCTGCTTTGATTGTGGCTGCATCTTGTTGTACGGACTGAGGATTAGCTTTCCAGCACATCATCTTCTACAAACTGAAAATAACTGTGGTTAGAGATGTAGACATTTTATTTAAAATTAAAAACCAACATGTGATCCCTCTCCAGTTCTCATTGCCCAAATATTTATCCATCTCTGATCTTTTTTCTCAGAAAGGATACACTGTTTGTGCTCTGAATTTGACCACATCTGATTTCATAATGATTTCTATGTCACAGAAGGGATGATAAGCAGCTGCTCTGCTGCTGCCCTCTCTCTCAAACTGGCACGAATCTGATGCTCCAATGCAGTGTAAAGGATGCTGCTGCCATTTCTTCCACCCACAGTTATCAGCTTTCGCTTTACCAAACGTTTTGTTCTACTTGTGTTGGGACATGCCAAGTGGTAGCTAAATTTTAGCTCTGCTCAAATATTTTACTGAAAACTTTTAAATGGATGCCAATCTCACAAAATGCTATTCACATTTGTGATGGTTTTATCTAGTTCTGCCATTGTTTTATGTTCTATGGCATTCTCAAGCAGTAACATCTTGTTGAGCAGGAGTGTGTGAGCAAGACAACGTTCTAGTTAATTCAATTTCTCAGCTTATTCTGATGTAATGTGACAGTCCTTTTTGGTTCAGACTTGGGACAATATCTTTTTTCTTTCTTTCTTTCTTTCTCTCTCTCTCTCTCTTTCTTTCTTTCTTTCTTCCTTTCTTTCTTTCTTTCTCTTTCTTTCTTTCTTTCTTTCTTTTCTTTCTTCCTTCCTTCCTTCCTTTCTCTCTCTCTCTCTCTCTTTCTTTCTGTTCAGTATTTATTTATTTATTTATTTATTTATTTACTTACTTACTTACTTACTTACTTAAGGAAATAGATTCTTCTCTCATCCAATACATCTGGAACCACAGTTCCCCTCCCTCCACTCCTCTCATGCCTCCCACCCACTTCCCCTCTTCCCCAGATTCACTCCCCCTCTATTTCCTTTCAGAAAAGATCAGGCTTCTAAGAGACAACAACCAAACACAGCATAACAAGATACAATAAGACAAGGCAAAAGTCCTTATAGCGAGGTTGGACAAGGCAACCCAATAAGAGGAAAGAAGTTCCAAGAGCAGGCAGAAGAGTCAGAGACACACCTGCTCCCAGTGTTAGGATTCCTACAAAAACACCAAGCTAACAGTCATAACATATACACAGAGGACCTGGTGAAGACTCTTGTAGGCCCTGTGCTTGCAATAAGGAAGTGTAAGGTTGCTGGCTGAGGAACTCTGGGTTATCTTTTTATCTCTTTGCAGTTCCTGGAGAGAGCGCTGCTTGTAGGCTTGCCACTAGTTGTCTCTGAGCTCATTCTTGTTATCTTTTCTGAGCTCAAATTCTGGCTTTTTTAGATATAATTTAGGAAACTTCTTTTTCTTCTANAAGCCTCAGTTCCATCACCTGTAAAAAGAATACCTACCTCAAAGGAATGTTGTCAAGAGCAACTACATCAAGTCATACCAATGCCTTAGCAAATTTGTCACCCATTTGAAAGTGAATCATAATATCATTAATACTCCTTCAACTCTTAGTCATTGATGGTCCTCAACACATACTTTGACAATGGCTTTTTTTTGTGTAACTGTAACAGAAGTAAGATTATTTTCATGCCATTTGCCTTTCTTTTGTAGAGACAGTTTACTTGTACTAGAGGAATAACTCCTATAGCAGGTTAGCTCTGGATTATAGTACTTGATGTCATTTAACAAACATTGCTATAGAGAGGAAAGATATGTTAGTTAGAAAGCTTAGTTAGATTCACTAACTCATAAGCTGGAGCTTCAAATGCTTGTTTTAGATTTTAAAAGTCCTTACTAATCTGTGTTTTTATTTCAAACTTTATACAGTGAAGTGGCTGATGGCTGACGCTGGAGAAAGGGAGGTAGATTATCTAACTACCTGAGTAGACTGTCTACCTGCTTCTCCCTCTTTTCTTCCTCCCTCCTCTTTCTTCCCAAAGATGAGCATGGCAAAGGGGAAGAAGAAAAGCTCATTTGCTATCTGGTTATCAGCCTCCCTCATAGCCCCGCATGCTCTCCATCATGTAAGGGTAGTACACAAAGGTCATCTTCTAAGGCCTCCAGGGTAAACACTTTGCCCTCACTGCTGAATCACTTTTCCAGAAAGTGCCAAGAGATCATGTGTCACTTTTTTGAACTTCTGGCCTTCAAGCTGATGTAATGTGTTATTCTCTTTTAGGTTAAAATACGTGCTCTCTAAAAGCAAACTATTTCTAGTCTGTTTGGGAGGTTTTATTTCTTTCCTGAAAAAAATTAAAATGTATTTGAAGTAATGAATCACAGGAGAAATAAGGAATTTATTAGTTATCTCCTTATTAGCACATTATGTTTAAATAGCATATTAAAACAAGATCACAATTCATTGCAGTGAACTTATTTATGATGCATATTTGAGTCACATGAGAGGTCTGCAATTTGATTAGAAAATTGTTTCAGATGAATGTCAAGTTTGTTTTATACATCTAAAAACCAAACTTTATTGCTTNAAGAGTGGGCGCTTTAATCTTACTAAATATACTATGACAGATTTCTTAATACTTTGGTCTTATGATAAATATTTTAATGTTAATTTCTTAATCATTTAAGGATTTAAAATATATTTAATCTGTAAAGCTAACTTATTAAAAAGAAGACAAATCACCTTAAAAATAAAATTATATATTAAACTATTTTACTATTGTTAATATACAACTTAATTATGGCTCATGCTAGATGATGGAATATTATAAAAATTATAAAAATAATAAGCCTTTTTTCTGGTTAAATTCATCAATGTAGATGGTGAAAATTAAAGCAACTAAACCTTCAAAGGACCAAACCACAGACTTAGAGCACTAGGTCAGCAGGGGCAGGACAGGCAAGGAGAGAAAGATGAATAAATTAGAGAAATTCAAGTATGGTATTTTGCTATTGTGTGTAAAATTAACCCACAAATAGAATTCTGTCACATTTTTATAGAACTCCACAGAAGAATATCATATAATTAACAGTTTGTAATTACATGGCTTAGGAGTAAAGTGCTAAATTAGCTCACGTTGTGTTTATATAACAAGCCCCTTATATGTGGGGACTTATAAAGAAAGAGGTGTATTTGGTTCACAGTTCTGAGAGCTGAAAAGCATGGCAGTACAGATGCTCAGCCCTGGTGAGGTCTTCATGGCAGATGGCATTAGAATGGCAGTACCAAATGTGGAAGATGTCACACAACAAGACAGGAATCTGGAGACCAAATGGATTAGCCTTTTTCTTTAAGAAATATTTAAAAATTACATTGTGTGTGTGTGTGTGTGTGTGTGTGTGTGTGTGTGTGTGTGTGTATGTATGTATGTATTTGCCTTCGAGCATGCACATGTGTGCCATGGCATGTATGTGGAGATCAGAGGACAACTTTTGGGAGTTGGTTCTCTCCTTGTACCATGTGGGTCCCTGGGATTAAACTCAAGTCATCAAGCTTGTTAGCAAGCACCTTTACCAGCTGAGCTCTCTTCCCAGCCCACACTTTCTCTTTTCATAACTCATTCTATGAGGTATTGAAAACTGATGTCCTGACGATAGTCAGAATTTGTGATGGGATATTGGATATTTGAGACCATCATTATTTCCTCTGGGAAATAATGGTTTTGGTTTTTTTTTTTTTTTTTTTTGTTTTTTTTTTCTAATCACCTTTGAAGGGATGACACCCTGAACTTTTTAGCCAGTCACCCTTTCCTTACTTGCAAAAGCATTTATAAGACTTTTTTGTGTGTGTTCTGCTTAATGAAGGTTGAGATTATGATGAATTATCATATAGTGTAAGAGCCTGCTTGCTTTTGGTTGAGGAGGAGGAAGATTTTCCTTGACAAGATCCTGACCTTGACTTCCCATGAGGTTTGAAAGAACTTCAAGAGGAAGCCATTTTTAGGAAGGCTATAAATGACAAAGATAGCCAGCAAGCATTTCTGGAGTGCTCACTGCTTTTACATGTATTGACTCATTTGATTGTTATAAAAACCCCATGAGGTAGATTTTACAATTATTCATTTTTTTATGGATTCTAAAACTGAAGCAATAATAAAAATAACTACAAAGCATGGTCAGCAAGTAAGAATGGGGATCTGAACCCAGACAGTCTGGTTCTACAGCTTAAGCAATACTATCTATTCACTTTGTGACCTTTCATAGGAACAATGAAATCTAGGGGTGATAAATTATAAAAAGAAAGAACTCAGGAGAGTGTGGAGCTACCTCTGACACATCACCTAGTTTAATTTTGTTGCAGATCACTTTTCACAGTCTAGGAAGATCATCTTGATCTCATGTTCTCTCTCAGGAGTAGGAATCTGTTTTCTTTCAGCTCTGCTAAGTCATGCTGATACAGTTAAGTTTGCCCTTTCTCTTTAACTCAATTCAGTTTACAAACAAAAAAACAAAAGTGGTTCAAGGGATGCAAATATAGCTCAGCTGAATAATGCTTGCCTAGCATATGTCCAAGGCCCTGTGTTCTATCCTTACCATGGGATGGGTAGGTTGTGTCTAGGGCAAGAAACAAAAAACTTGAAACCATAAAATAACCAATGAGACCAAACCAAAACAACAATAACAATAACAGCAGCATCCATAACAACAGAGCCCCACACAACTGGTTCCACAAAAGAAAACAAACAAACACAAATCATTTTAAATGTGAAGTGAACATTGCAGGAGATGGAACATAAAGTTAATTTAGAATATATTTTATTTAACACATAAGTAATCAAACCAAACCAAATAAAACCTTAAGTAGCCCAAATCAAATTACTCTAAGTAAAAAGCAGATGAAAAAGGAAAAATTTAAGAAGTCCTTGAAAAACAAATCGCTTTGCTTTTATTTAACTCATGGCTCTTAACACCAAAGCAAGACCAGAATTTGATCAAATGATCTAGATAATTCCTAAGAAAAGGTAACTTGTATCCATATTCTCTGACAAATAAGAATGGTTAATCCACTCTGTGAGTTTGATTATTTGAATGACTGATGTTTATTCAGCCATAATCTTGGTGTCCTAAATCCTCAGGAAAATTATTGTTTCTGAAGATTGCTTTTCTTTTTAAATTGGTATTTAGTGAATTCTCTGTTCACAAAAGGGAGAAGGGGAGTTCGGACATGCACAGCCTAGGTTTTGACTTCAGCCCTTCCCTTCACTTTGCCAGCAGAGGCATGACTATGCTACCCCAGCTTAAATTGTCTTTTATAATTTCTAACTTGCCGGGAGTCTACAGCAAAGCCATGTCACCAGATTTCCTGTGATAAACCAATAAGCAAGCCTGTAAACACTCAGGCCCTTGGCACACATCTCTCAGGACAAGTACTAGCCAATCCATTGTAAATATTGCTTTCATTTTGAAGTTTAAGACAATGAGTGGTCAGGCTATTCTGATACCGCTGGAAATTTCTTATTTAACCCAGTTTTCACTGGAGGGATGGGACCTCTTTGTGATGACATGGATGATGATCAATTTAATAGTAGCAAGATGGAAAGCAGGAAACTGGAGTTGGGCCATTCAGGGAGAAAACATGGAAGCAACTGCACATGAGTAAGGAAATGTTAAAGAACATTTGGGAAGAACCACCAATGCCAAGGTTTCCCTGCATGAAATACAGCACAAGTTCAGGCTTCAAAACTCTAAGTATCTCTAACCTTTGCCTCTTTTATGTCTCTATTTTTTCTCATCTGACAGACCACATGCCAACGTGCAACTGAGAATCCCTCACCCTGGTGATTTATAGCTTACAGCTGCTTCACAGTCTCACTGTGGCAGCTGCTTTTCAGATGTCTTCAAAACTAGTGGGAGAGTGTTAATGTGAACTTGAGTGGCTGCAGAAGAGAAAAAAAGCTGATGAAAAAATATCATCTGTGTTCAACTCCAGAGCTTCCCATTGATCTTTACTTTCAGGGCCAAGAAAAATGTTTGGTTTATTTCATAAGCTAATTGGTTGTATGAAAGACTACTTGGCATTTGCTATTGACTGAACCTAACAAAAGTGATCACTAAGCTGGGTAATCAATAAGGTATCGATTACAAGCGAGTGATTGGATTAGCTATTTGATCAATGCTGTAGGCTAATATATTAACAAGCAAATTACCAAGCAATCCGTAGAAGCAGAATACTGACTCTCTAATTGCATTACAAACCAGTGAGATCTAATGACCCACCAAGTGCGAGGGGTTAGTTATACAAATCAACACCTGAAAGTATTTTTTCCCATGAAGACTTCTTCATGCCTAAGAAAACACATTCTTAAGTGAGATTCAAATTTAATTACAATTAGCAAGCAGTTTCATTGGGATACCTAATTTCCAACAAAATTTCATTAACCGGAAGAAGGCTTCAGAATCTCAGATAAAGTAATCTGTAAAAGGTTCATGAAAACTTAGCAAATATCAAAAAAGGCAGNTACAAAGAGGTCCCAGAATAGTCACTTTCATGTCTCAAAGTTTGGTCTATGGGCTCCCAGACTGCTTATTCTGAGATCCTTCCTGACAGAATCTACTGTCTCTTGATACTTCTTATAGACCACAGATATCTTCCCAGCCCCCATTTTTAAATTAATCTATTATCTAACTACTGTAATTGAAAAAAGGAAAAAACAATGAGGTGCATCCATGTGTGAGCATGTATATGTGCACATGTTGAGTGTGAGTGAGCTCAATTGTGTGTATTTGCATATGAAGGATGAAGGATTGTAGCTATTAACAAAAAATACCCTGAGACAGAATATTCAATAAAGAAAATGCTTATTGCTGCTTTATTCACTATACCAAAGAATTGGAATTAACCTCATTATTCATCAACAGATGAATGGATAATGAAAATTTGGTGTGTATATCCAAGAAATGAAATGCTACTGATCTCTAAAGAAAAATGAAGTTAAAAATTTTGCAGGAAAGTATACCCACTAAGGACTTAGGATGTATTATTACACAAGGCCACACAATGTCAGAAAGAAATAAACCACATGTTCTCTCTCATATACAAAATACAGCCATTAATATATACATATATGTAAATAAATATACACATGGGGACAGTATAGCAAGAAGAAAAGAGAACAAGAAATGGTAAACTTAAAGGTATGAGGAAGGGCTGCATGTAGATAATGTACCTGAGTTTATATACATAAAACTAAATGTTTTCTAGTTCCAATTCTGTCATGGATTTTTTGGGGGGACTGATGGTTGATAAGGGCATAAATTTAGTGTGAAGTTTCATAGCTTCCATTTTTGAATGCCAGTTCTAACTCTATATAAGTTTATTATGCTGTATTGGTCTGGTAAGTTTTGGTCAGTATTTAGGTCTGGTAAATTTTGGTGTGTGGTGTGATTTATTTATTTTCAAAGATTTGTTTTATAACAAAGTAAAAAAAAACGAAAATATCTTCCACTTTTCACTTCCTTAGGATGTGTTATGTGTAGATTCTATAAATGATTGTGCTAAGGGAAGAAGCCACAAAACAAGCTTTTCCCACCCTGCCTT
Source organism: Neotoma lepida (assembly GCA_001675575.1). Taxonomy (NCBI): domain Eukaryota; kingdom Metazoa; phylum Chordata; class Mammalia; order Rodentia; family Cricetidae; genus Neotoma; species Neotoma lepida. The sequence continues at coordinate 11,086 of LZPO01077132.1, forward strand.
CTCATGATTGGGTGAACCATTTATTCAATTGATTGTACTCTCTCAGATTCCCTAAGTGGAAACCACTTTGCTCACTTTCCTTCTTAATCCTTTCACTTTTAAGAAACCTTTTTTCCCCTTTGCCTCAGGGAAGCTGAACCGATTAGTCTGAATTCTCCAGTGTTATTTGTAGACTGGAAAGGTCTCCCTAGGCCCAGAGGTAACATGTCAGCCAGAGCAGCACTTAGGCCAGGCAAGGCGGGCTCCCGCAGCGTGGAGCAACAGGCTTCAGCTGTACCAGGCACAAGCAGGTTGCAGCTGAAAAAACAGCTATCAGGGCTGGCCTGGGCTGGAAGGAGGAGGGGAGAAGCTGTCAATCAGCATCACAGAAGCACAGGCAAGAAATACAATATCTGAAGATTTGTCAGTTCCAANACTAAGGTGAACCAAGGTTGAGTTTGCCTGAGGATACAGCACCTAGTACCAGAAGGGCCACAGCCAGACCACTCCACCCCCACTCTGCCCCCAATCCCACCTTGGCATGCATTTGGTGGTTTCAATTTTGTATCTAAGTAGCAGATTCAGAGCCATCAGGAATACCTAGGGACATTTTCATAAGAAGTGCTTTTCTCTTTGACTTAAAATTGATGGAATCACTTAAAAATGATCACAGATGACAGTCCTTTCAGACCCATTCCCTTGTGGCATTGCTTTGTGTGAAAAGCACTGTTCTGTTTCTAAATATTGCTAGCATGATTACACATCAACAAAGCCCAATATACACAAAATTAGCGATTGACAGTCAAATACTGTGGTGGTCCCTGAAACTATGACATCATCACATTTAGGGTTGATAGGTTCTCCCTTATCACAAGATGAGGTTTCATAGGTCAAGTATGACTGATATCTGATGCAGCCTAAACTGTGATGGCATATGGTATATGATATTGTGATCTACATATTAAGGTTAATTCTTTTAGTCATCAATTACTGCAGCTCTGTTAAGAAACAAGGTGATCTGCATCAACAGTAAAATTCTTTCTAATTAATTTTTATCTTCATCAAAAATCTTGAGGAGGGCTGTTAAAGAATATTTAACATCTTATAACTGTAAGACAGGTGTCTATAATGCAATAACCCTCAATTGGAGTGTTGTTGATTAATTCCCCGAGAGAATTCTACTTGCTTGTATTGTGATTAATTTCAAGTTTTAATTGATGACACCATAGATATTCTCCAGCAAGACCCAGCTGCATGACCATTGACACAGCTTTATGGCTATATAGCTGATAATGGTGATAATGACTATGATTGGAAAGCAAGCTTCTTGCTTAGCTCTCGTATGCTGACTTGAGAAAAAAANCAGAGAGTAAATGATGATGGGTAAAAGAGAAAATTTCCATGTTCTACAATTCATTTGGTGATTTTTGACANTTTCACTAGGTAAAGAACAGAAATTTTAAGGGACTTATCAAAATGAGTCATGAGAGTTTATAAAACCTTGGTCATGTGAATCTTCTAGTCCATAATTTATTTAAATTTTTTGATTTCTAAATTGTTTCATTTAATCTGCTTCAATGTTGTTTAATAATGGTTAATAGCCATTTCCATCAGTTTGAAGATAGTTGTATTTTATAATCCCATAGTTTCCTTTAGTTTTATAGATTTTCCTTTACCTTTATAGACATTTACAAATCCTTCATCTAGATGGGATTACAAGACATCTTCTTTTGCCCATCTTACCCATTGACGATTCACCTTCCCATAAAGAAGAGATGTAATTCTTCAAAGGTGACTATGGCTGGTTGCAATAAAAAGGCCTTTTTTTGGTTTTTCGAGACAGGGTTTCTCTGTGTAGCTTTGGCACCTTTCCTGGAACTCACTCGGTAGCCCAGGCTGGCCTCGAACTCACAGAGATCTGCCTGCCTCTGCCTCCTGAGTGCTGGGATTAAAGGCGTGTGCCACCACCTCCCGGCCTTAAAAGGTGTTTTATTTAAGGGAAAAACAAAACACATGATATAAAAGTGGGGACTATTAGGAGTAGTGTGTTTTAAACAGGGTAGGAGATAAGGGGAGGGGAGAGAGTCAGCCAAAACTAAGGACATATGAAATACCATATGGAAGCCAAATACTTTACAAGCTAACTATAAAATATAAGTTATAAACACATAAAAATATTTATATTTCTTAGTCAGTGCTCTATTGTTGTGAAGAGATAGCTTAACCTCAGCAACTCTTTTAAAGAAAGTATTTAATTTGGGCTTGCTTAGTTTGAGAGGTTTAGTCCATTATCATCATGGTGAGAAGCACGGCAACACAGCAGATGTGGTATTGGAGTGGTAGTTGAGAGTTCTGCATCTGGATTAGCAGGCAACAGGAAGAGAGAGAGCCACTGGGTCTGGCTTGGGCTTCTGAAACCTCAAAGTAAAATACTTNCTCCAACAAGGCCACACCCACTCCAATGAGGCCACACCTCCTTGTCCCTGTCAAGTGACACCACTTCCTAATGGTCAAGCATTCAAATATACAAGCTTATTGGGGCCACTCCTATTCAAAGCACGATAGCCACTATTGTGCAGTTGGGCCTATCTTGCCTGGCAGATTATTATTGTGGATCATAGAGTTCACAGCTAGGTAAGACCACTGATGTCTTGATTCTCCAGCAGCCTGCATAGCACCTACCAGCACTGTGAAAGTTGCAGCAGGGAGGAAGCCTTCAGTTCAGTTCCAGCCTCTTTTCGCAGGGAATGACAGTGAATGCAGAGACTGATGGGTCATTAAGGTGCTCAGAACAAATGATGTTAGAGTGCTCAGCCCTAACCAGAACATTTAAATCACCATTACTAAAGCCTCAGGATCATTTTGAAAGAGTGGGTAGAAAGAACATAAAACCCAGGAGATAGTTAGAAGAGCTATGGAATTCTGAGTACTGGGCATGACAAAGCTGATGTAATCATGGCCTTGCAGTAGTTATGGTTGCTTGCAATGGGTGTATGTACATAAGACAGGATCTATNAACAGTCAATCATGGATTGAGGAGGGGCAAACTGGACCCTACTTCTCCCTGAGGAGGGGAGGATTTTTAAAGAGAACTCGGACTTTTAAATTATTTTTTAAAAACTGTGGGACTTCTAAATTTGATCTTTGTTTTATGTGATATTAACATGAGATTTTGGGATTTTGAAAGATTATGGTTTAACAATGATATGTTTGTGTGTCTAGGTGANAGGNCTGGCCTTGTGAAGGCTAATATTAGTTGTCAACTTAATGTACCTGGGAAGAAGGAACATCATAGGATTTTTTTTCATCAGATTGGCCTATGATCATATCTGTGGGGACATTTTCTTGATTACTAAAAGATGTAGGAGGGCCTAATGTACAGGGAATGACTGAAGTCCCAAGTAAATATGTGTTGTTAACATGGGCATAGCCATGTCAAGGACCTCAATGCCTTAGACCCATGGGAAATGACAAAGCCTTATCTAGTCTATGCTCAGGGAAATATCAAAGCTTGTCCAAGTTTGAATGTTGATAGTGTGTGCAGAGAATGTCCAACAAAGCTTTCTCCTCCCACTCCATATTTATGGTCTAAAGATTGCTCTCCAACAGAGACTGCTCCCACTGAGATTAGCTAAAGATGCCTTCTTGATTCAGCATGCAATAACGCTGCTTCTGTTCAAGTGTATATAATAAACAGGTAAAGCTTCCAGGGTGCCTTGGCTTTTCTATCAAAAAGTCCACTCCTTCCATTCCCAGCATTTCTTAGTGTATGCTTGTCTGTTTTTCAATCCCTTCTCACCCTAGTCAGGTCACTTCCTGGAGGCCTGCAAGGACACAGCACCAATGTGTATGACAATCCCTAGGCTGGAATGTGAGCCTGACAACAAGCCAGAGAGCACAAATTCTTCTGTGGTTTCTGCTTTGGTTCTTGCCTTTAGGTTCCAGCCTTGAGTTACTTGGTTTCCCTCGATGATGGACTGTAGTGTGTAAGCCAAATAAACCCTTCCTTCTCCCAAGTTACTTTTGATTAATATTTTATCACAGCCATGGAAACAAACTAGAAGAGAATCTATTGAGATGGTTAGTATATAAAAATATAAGTAACTTGCTGGTGAGGATGTGCTGGTGGGAATGCAAAAATCCACAGCTCCTACGGAAAACAGTATAGTGAGTCCTTGGAATATTAAACATAGAATTTTCATGTGATCCAGTCATTCTGCTCCTGGGCATATACTCAAAGGATTGAAAACACTGGCTAGGGCACATGTTTTGTACACTGTATTCAGACTGTTAATGTTTCCATTTGAAAAGTAGAAACAACTCAGTATCATTGGTAAGTGAATGGATAAGAAATGTAGTGTTACGCACATTTGACTCTTATTTAGCCTTAAAAGGAAATTCTAGCATACACTACAGCATTTATGAACATTGAAGACATTATGCTGAGTAAAAAGGGAGAAACTTCAGCATAGTGTGCTGAGCACAAAGGACAAACATAGGATTCTACTTGCATACAGTACCTAGCATAAGGGAATTTGAAAGTATAAAGTAGGTGGTTGTTGGGGTGAAGGGAAAGGAAATGAGGTCTTGTTTTGTCATTATAGAGTTTTAGTTTGGGAATATGAGGTAGTTTTAGAGACAGATAATAGAGTTAGAGGAACAATATGAATTTGGTTAATGTCAATGAATAATACACTTGAAGAGGTTAATAATACATTTATGTTACATATATGTCATTATAATTTATAAAAATATCTGTGACCTTTACACCATCTCCTACCTGGATTTTGAGAAGGAGAAGCAATCAACTGCCCAAGTGTTTGTACCATTTTCTTTCTTTCCCTGGGGGAGGGGAAGGAATCAAACTAGAGGAGATATTCTTCATTCCCTTAATGGCTTTGGCTGTCTGAAAGTGAGTTTTGAACTGAAAGCTGAACAAAGCCTTGGATTATTAATGTTCCCTTGACTGCTTTCCCAGAATAATTTGACTANTCACACAGTCATCTGCCTACTAGATGCTTCCTCCACTGAACTGGGGGCCACAATAAATCTTACACTTTTAACTTTTATGCAGTAAATATTTAATGAGTGATTATATGCCATATTCTAGTATAGACCTCATTTTACTCAAGACCCAGTACCACACTGAGTAGTAATCGCTGTCACTCTAGCCTACACAGCAGTTACCATCTAAATCTATTGTCGTAGAACGGGTTAATGCCTTTCTTACGGCAACAGATGGAACAGATGGAACCTCAACATACCAAAAACACATTAAAAAAAAACATGCCATTCATTGTTCTGAGATTTTTGTTTTTTAAATTCATATAATTTTTCCTTAGGCCTTGCAGAAGAAAAAGTCAAATTACTCTGGGAAAGCAGTCAAGGGAGTATTAATAATCCAAGGCTTTGTTCAGCTTTCAGTTCAAAACTCACTTTCAGACAGTCAAGGCCATTAAAAGAATGAAGAATATCTCCTCTAGCTTGATCCCTCCTCCTCCCCCAGGGAAAGGAAGAAAATGGTACAACTGCAAAAGAGGAACAGTTTTATGAGTTTATGTATAGCAGAGAGATAAACATCGTTTCTCAATGCATATCACACCTGTAACTTACACAGCAGTTCTCTCTCTCAAGCTCAAAATTCTATATTTAGAAATTTGCTTTTTTTGTTCATCCATTTTATAGTAGAGTCATTAATTTTTAGATTTATTTACTGGAGTTAATTTTGTCATAATTTTAAAACTTTATTTTTCTATTTCCAATGGAATGTATACAATGTATACATACAAAGTATGAAGCCACTATAAGTCATGTTGAAGAGAGAGAGGAAGGATTGTACAAGCCAGGGGGGTCAAGGTCATGACAGGTGAACCCACAGAGACATCTGACCTGAACTCATGGGAGCTCACCAACTCTGGACTGACAAATAGGGAGCCTGCATGGAACCAACCTAGGCCCTCTGCATGTGTGTGACAGTTCTGTAGCTTGGTCTGTTTGTGGGGCTCTTAGCAGTGGGATCAGGACCTGTCCCTGGCACTTGAGCTTGCTTTTGCGAACCCATTCCTCATGNTGGGTTGCCTAGCCCAATTTTGATGCAAGGGGAGGAGCTTGGTCCTCCCTCAACTTGATGTGCCATGTTTTGTTGACTCCTATGAGAGGCCTGCTCCTTTCTGAATGGAGGTGGAGGAGGAGTGGATGAGGGGGTAGAAAGGAGGTGTGGGGCGAGAACGGGAGGAAAGGAGGGAGGGGAAACTGTGGTCAGTATGTAAAATAAATGAAAAAAAATGTAATAATATTATATAAAAAAACAAATTATGAAGCCAAGTAATGAAATGATGTCTTTGTAGGGAATGGAGCAATGTCGACATTGCTGAAACAGCTCTCTTGCTGCTTCTGGATCTCATATTTTCATTCAAACATGCCACTAATTTCATTTTTAAGCCATTCTTTCCATTTTCTACCATGTTTAAATTCCTGTCATGACTAATTTTATGTGTTAACTTGACTGTGTACCCACTCCAAGCTTCTTCATGTGTATTTTGTGTATATATTGTTGATTCTGTTTCTCTGGAGAACTATGACTAATAAAAGATTACAATACAATACAGAACCTAAGCAATGTATTATTACTCATTTTGAATGTTCAAGATGGCATTGCACCATGCATGTTCACAATTTATCTTTTTCATTGATCATTTTTCTGAAAGTTGTTCTTCTTGACATTGGGAGCTGTGGTTTCCCTCATTTTTCTTCAATGTATAGTATCTCATTGTATAAATAAACCACAAGAGCAATATTTTATTACCTTCCCTGTGTGTGTGTGTGTGTGTGTGTGTGTGTGTAGCACTCAGTGTGCCTTATTCTCTCTCTAATGGATATTTAGTTGGTTTGTTTCCATTAGTTTCTTATTTTCTGCCTGAACACCGATTCTATAAACATCCCTTTGATATACTGTGTGACACTCTATGGTGCAGTCTGGGAGAAAAATGCTGAAATATATTAGCAACTTAATTTTTCTTTCAAAAAACAANTAGTAACTGATTTCACATTATTGCCATTACCACCACTGATTAAGTTTTTCTAAATTTTAATTTCTATTTAATTGATTTGTAAATAACTATGCTTCCCAACAATGCCTTTTCTTCTGGGTTTTTGAAAATTTCTTTCCTAAACTAGTTTTCCTTCAAGTCCAAATAAAAAAATTCCCACTCTCTTCTCCCAATATTCAACTATCTCAAAGCCTGTCAACTAAATATTTCCAGACTACACAGACATTGAGCTCTATTTCAGTACTTATGTTAATGATAATTAATTCCCAGAGAAAAAAAATAATTTAGAAATATGCAACTATATTTAATACAACTTGCAGATATTTTAGCTACTAGTTTAAAGAATTCATGTTCAGTTAGGTTTTTTTATTCATTTAATGAAAATGTATTTATTAAATACTAAACACTCCATCTCGATTGGGCACTGTGCTAACCACTGGGGACATGGCAATACACAAAACAAGGGTGACCTAAATATGGAAGGAGCTAAATGTAGTTAGCTTCATGAAGAAAAAAAAACCTATAATGAACTGAAGGAATGTGATGAAGGCTAACCAAGGCTCTAGGAATGGGGTTCAAGAATATCCCCTCAAAGAAAGAACACTATAATGGGCCCTACAGAATTCAGGACAGTGGCTGAGATCATGAGNAACAGGTTGTAGGGCCAGAGGAGACAGATGAGAAAACATCTGAGATGGTAGAGAAGCAGTAAGAGAGGGGTTAGATCTTGTAAAGCTTCAAAGATCATAAAACAGTTTGAATTTTCTCATGAGAAAAATGTTATGAAAAAATTATATTATTACTATTTAAAATCTTTTATTCAGGCAATTACTTAGAGACTATTTTTAAAGCATGCAATGATAAGATGAAGTCATTCCTGGAAAGAGTTATGCTACAGTGACGGGGGATAGGTTTTAGACCGGGATAGAAGATGAAAGAGTGAAAATAGTTGGATATATTTGAAAGATTATTAAATTGGGAATGAAAAGGATTTCATGATTTATCTTGTTTGGGAATGAAGTGAAGATTAGGAAAGAGTTATAGGAACTTTCAAATTTCTGTTGTGAGAATTAATTTCTTTTCCTATAATTAAATACAAAGAAAATCAAAGCAGCATTTCTGGGTCTGTTCTGAAAGTAGTGGAAAAGAAACAGTCAATAAGAGAAGTCAGGAGAAGCCAGCTCTGCTGGTACAAAGAGGGAGACTACTGATACAGGGTGATATGGAAATGATGCTGGCCTAGGCTTGCAAGAGGCTTCATCTTTTGCTCATGCTCCTTCCCTGTCCTTGGTCCTTTCAATCTTTTTGACATTCTTGACACTTTCTGTCTAAACTCTTCTCAAAGTACAACATATATGTATATGAAAACTTCACAGTGAAATCCACTATTTTGTTTTATGATAAAACCCATTGTTTTGTATAATAAATATATTATGATAAAAACACCAAAATGGAGAGACTCCTCTTTCCATTAGGACTTGCTTCCAGCACCATCTCCCCAATAAGGCAGGCCCACTCCTCCCACAAACAGGTCCTTTCTCTTTCTCCTGGGCCAGTTGCAGCGTATTCTTGCTGACACACTCATCACCACTCACATGTCTTGCTGATCCATCCAGATTGTAAGCATTTTGAGTCAGGAATCTAATCTACAGTCATTTCACAGTTTTATCATGTTCTACTTTCTCCCCTCTGTGCATCCTGGGGCAGAAGAAGGCCTTGGTTCTAACATGTACAATGTTACTTCAGAGGTCCGTAATGTTAGTTAAGAACGATTGTGATTCCTCACAAAGACATAAATGTTAATTAATAGTTAATATTATTAATTGCTATTAATTAAAAAATTATCAACACACTTTCCCAGGTTATTTTCATCTCATTATCACTTCTAAATAAAATAATAAACAATCTTCAAAGTGTCTGGACAACCAAATACCAATGTGTCTCGTTTGATGTNGATTTTTTTTTTGTCAAGATCAGAATATAGAAAATATTCATTTTTCTAAGGTTTGAACCATAAGTTTTTGGAGAAATTTAAACATCTTACATTTAAAAATAGTACATATAAATACATATTTTTAAAATTTATTCCAATTAATTAATTAAAATTTCCAGCCTGATCACAGTTTTTACTCCTTCTCCCCTCTCCCCCCAATCCCTCTCCACAACCTCCTCTCTTCCCTCATCCACTCCTCCTCCTTTCTCTTGAGGAAAGGGCAGGTCTCCCATATATATCAGCCAGCCATAGTATATCAAGTTGCATTAAGACTAGGTACCTTCTCTCCTATTGAGGTTGGACAAGGCAACCCAGTAGGAAAAAAGCTTCCCAAAAGCAGGTAACAGTCAGAGACAGNCTCTGCTCCCTCTGTTAGAAGTCCTGCAAGGAGACCAAGCCACACAACTGTAATATATATGCAGAGGACCTAGGTCAGTCCCATGAAAGCTCGCTAATTGGTGATTCAGTCTCTGTGAGATTCTGTGAACCCAGGTTCGTTGATTCTATGGTTTTCTTGTGGTGTCCTTGGCCCCTCTTAAACTACATATTTTAAAGGAAATATTTCAGACATGTGACTCATCTTATCACAGAGAATTAACATCTCAACCTCCTATTAATTTAAAAAGAAGTTTATATACACAAAAAACATGTGTTTTATATGAAGATAGAAGGCAAAGGATAATTTGGAGTAGTGATTTTATTGTGGTTTTAATGTGAAATGTCTGCCATAGGCCCATGTGGTTGAACACTGTTGGTAGCACTATTTGGGGCAGGGAGGTTGTAGAACCTTTAGGAATTGGTCCTCAGTGGACAGGCCTTGAGGTTTAATTATAGCTGAACCCTACTTCTTTTCTATTCTCTCCATCTTGTTCTGTCAAGATGAGAGGAAATGAGGAAACTAAGTTGCATGTTCATTCTTACCATTTGGAGCCTTCCCCATCTTGATGGACTATATCCCTCAGACTACAAGCCAAAAGAAACCCTCATTCCCTTAAGTTGCTTCTTGTTGGATATTTGGTCACAGAGATAGGAAAAATAACAAATAGAGATATTAATACACTTTTAATTAAACTCTACTCAGTAATTTCATTTATAATTCTAGGATATTTGTGTTGTAATCGTAAGTTCAAAGTTCAATTTTATCTTAGGTTTTCATTCTCCATACGAAAGAGAAAGAATACCTACAAATTTAAAATTACATTTGTATTCATATTAGTTCACAGATACCCAAAATGTATTTGATGATTTTAAATTGTCGATCATTTGTTTTTTTTCATGGGCAGTGAGAAAATTCTTAAAAGAGAAAATCAGTGTTTCATAATGTGGTATTCTGAATTAAATATTGTTATGGCTTCATGTGTTACTTTTCTATTGTTGCTATAAAGCACCATGGCTTAGGCAACTCATAAAAGGNAAGGTTTATTTTACCTCAGGTTGTTACAGAGGAATAAGAGTTTGTCATGACAGCAAGCAGCAGATATGGCAGGTGGAGCAGAAGCTAAGGGCTCACATCTTAGATGCAAGCAGGAAGTCAAGAGATCCTTTGGCAATGACAAGACACTTCCTGTAACAAGTCACACCTCAAACAGCACTATCAACTGGGGAACAAAGTGTTCAAAAGCCGAAGATTGTGGGCTATCACATTCAAACCACTACACCTTGTGAAGAAGAAAATCAACAATTTTAGCATCATTTTTAGTCATAAAAAAATGACTACGACTCTAAGCATGTGTCTGACCAAAATCATTTTCTTTTTCTTTTTAAAAAAGATTTATTTATTTTAATTTTATTTGTACAAGTGTTTGCTTCCACACAAGTATGTACACCATATTCATGCCTGCTACATGAGGAGTTCCTAAGAGTATATCAGATATCTTGGAAGTGGAGTTACACAGATAGTTCTGAACTACCATGTGCGGACTGGGAACTGAACCCAGGACTTCTGGAAGTGCATCAAGTGTTCTTAATTACTAAGCCAACTCTAGAATCACTTTCTTAAGTAAAGTTAGAGAAAGATCATAGTGCCTTCCCTTCCATGTGGTTAGTGTGTTTCCTTATTGTGCTTCATTCCTATATCCCTAGTCTGGACCTATCATTACAGAGTCACACAGAAAATAGGGCTGCCTCTACATTTTGAAGCTTTTGGAGTTTATCTATCCCCAGAATGGACTAGATAAATGTGAACCTCTTCAGCTTGGCCACTGGAGATGGAAAAACATTAAAGATGTTAATTATTATTTTTAATATGACATGAAGTCTAGGAGAATTTTGTAGCTTGAAAATTTAGAAAGATATTTAACTCAGAGAAGAAAAATATCAAAGATATTTTAAATTCCCAGAAAACNAATATTGTTCTATTACATTTAAATAAATAATTCCTAATGTTATTCACATTAATTCATTGTTGGTAATTAGAATTTCCTAATGAATACAAACTTTTATGAAACCCCGTGTTTCAGAAATATAGACTAATAATAGCTATTAAGGTGTTTTTTAGAAGGTGATGCTCTAAGAAACAAAATATACTTGTAATTTGATTTAATCAATGCAGACTAACTGCTTAGACTTCAGTTTTTACTTTTATAGAGAATCAGGATTCATTTGTGACAGGAATAAACACATTTAATAAATACACAGTATATAAAACCTCATGGCATCTTAGCAGAGTTATAGAATTTTATATTTTAACCTTTATTCATATTATTAAAATAGTATTTCCACGAATTAGAAGGAATATGTGGTTGTTTTAAACATGTTCTTATATAAGTATTTAGTGACAATAGCACGAAATATGCCTTGAATGAGCTTTCAAGCAATCTAAAAATCTTTTTAGCAAAATTAGGGGTGCCTGGCACCTGCTCTATAGTGCAATGTACATGTCATTGTGCATGTTCACCATGACACTCCAAACCAGCAGTGGCCAAGAAAAAAACAGTGTGAACCAGGCACAGCACAGGGAGCAGAGATCCAGTGGCATCTGTTGGTATGATCATCCTCTCTGGCAGGAATCTATTCTTTCACCAAAAGAACCACTAGGAAAATCTGGATACTGATGCCTGTTTCTAAATAGAAAGATTATAAAATTGTTTGTAAGGATGTCTGGTAAACATAAAAGTACAGCAACTTTCAGAAACAAATAATATAAATTATACATAAAATAGAGAATTAACAATAGATAAAATCTACTAATACCAGAAACCATATTTTTTCTCAATGTAATTTCTAAAGGTCAGCTTAATATATACTCTGGTCAATATGAAAAATAAAGTGCTATACCAATAACCCATTTTTCTCTGACTTAGTTTTTATTTATCTTCCCTTTTACTATATAGAATATATACATTTTAACATTTATAGAATGCCATCAATAAGATGCCAGTTTTATCTTCATACTACAGAGTATGAATACTCTGTAACTCATTTAAGGATATGAATTATACAAGCCACAACTATTTCTTCCTTATTACATAGGATTCTGGCTTGAGTTTTGTATTTGTAATCTGCATGCTGAATAAATTGGTGTTTCTNCTTTGAAGAGCTACACATTTCATGCATATGTGGCAGTTGTAGGTACATATGTCTGCTGTAGGTACAACTCACATTCATTGCAAGTAATTACATAGAAAGGGTTCTAGTGAGCAAAGTGAGTTGATAAAAATGACAATGCAAGACTCCATATTTATTCATTTGCAATGATTTCCACATCAACTTCATTCAGTTTATAAATCAAAACATTAGTTCTCTTGCTGTCAGCACTTCAGACTCCACCTGGGAACAGTCAGGCAAGCTGTGCTTTCTGCCTCTTAGAATCATCATGCAAAATAAAGACTCTGCATTGGGAATGTGGCTGACAGGTTGGTTGATGATGCACCAGGCAAAAAGGAATGTGCTTTCCCTTCTCAACAGTGTAAGCTCTTCTGTTCCACAGGATTATTTCTTTAATAAGAAAAGCAGATGTGACTTAAGGAGCAGGGACATGAGGTGCATGCTGGGGAAGAACCATTTTTTCAAAGCACATTTTGAATTTCAGCATTTCCCAGCCTCTCTTAGAAGAAAAAGTTTAATTTCTTACAGACCTGATATTTTTATTTCTGAAACAAAAACACATATTGTAAGTTTTATTTAATTTATATATTTATGTGAAGTTTGTGCTCTTACACCGGAGATTATCTCCAAATGGCCAAATTTGCATAATTTATAGTTATTTCCCTTTGAAAAAAATTTCTTAAACATTCAAAGGCTATTTTTNTCCAGTACTGAATACAGTAGAGTAGTTCAAATTGTTTGTCTTAAACACACTAGTCATTTGTTACCCATCNCTAGAGTCTATACTAGAAAAGATTTTACTGATTTAATAGTTTAGACTCTAGAGATGGGTAGCAAATGACTAGTGTGTTCAAGATAAACAGTTTGAGTTGAGGCCCTTACTACCATTCATTCACATATTTCCTTTCCATTAAATGTTTACATATCACAAATAATTTACCTTTGAAGCATGATGTATATTTTCCGCTAATCAAAACTAATGATTTTTAAATGCTAAGGACTTCAAAACTAAAGAAATAACCAAGAATTAATTTCCTGGTTGATTTTATACCAGAGGGAGAATTTGTTACACAGAAATCCAGCCAACAGTAGGTCTGCTGGATGTGTGTAACTATTAGAAATGAACAAATCAGTAAATTGAATGCACACACACACACACACACACACACAAACTGCTGGATACTCATTATACTGAAATTTTAGGATCTCTGCATATGGACTTTAGCAAAACTAGGAATGAACATGTTTTGTAGAATAATTATCCCATTTATATATTTAACATTGACTTTCAAATAATTCCCTCTGGTGTTTCTGCATCACCTTGTTTCTCAGATATAAGTTAATCTATTTATTTAGATTAGACAATGGGCCAGATAAAGTACCAAGTAAGCGTCTGAATAGCCNAGGAGCATTCAAAGTTACCCTACTGTGGAGGATGCGAAAAGAGACAGATATAAATGCCACTCTGTAATGTTTACTTGTGTTCCATTTAATGATTTAGTTCTATACCAAACATAAAAACATCTAGATAATGCATATTATTTTAATTAGTAAATTTATTTTAAAATTGGTACTTATCTATGTTATCATCACCCTATTATTGAGAACATTTTAATACAATTTTATTATATCTGGAGAATGTCTCCCCATCCCAGAAAAACATTTGCATTTTAAAAGTGAAATTTAATATCATCTCTATGTCTTTTCTTGGTATTTACTTTAAGACAAGGTTTTACTATGTAGCCCAGGTTGGCCTTGAACTCATTATGTAGCCAAGCTAGTCTTGAACTTGCATTAGTTCTCCTGCCTTGGCCTCTAGAATGTTGGAATTACAGTCATGTGCCACTATGCCTGGTATCTGAATGTAATACATGGGGCTGATTACTCTTATACTGACTACTTCGAAAGCCAGTTTGCTAAACTGTTGCTCTGGGCTGTACTCAAGTCTTCTGAATAGAGCAAATTTAAAGACTCTAAAACAAAGACAAGGCTTTAGTATAGTCATCAAGCCACTGGGCTGATTGACTATGAGTAATCATAAGTTGTCCATGTCCTTCATTTTCCATGCCACCTGTAATTCTTTTTTTTCTTTTTTTTATTATTAAGAAATTTTCTATTCATTTTACATACCAACCACAGATCCCCCTCTCCTTCCTCCTCCCATACCCCCAGCCTTCTCCCCCAACCCCTCCCATTCCCACCTCCTCCAAAGCAAGGCCTCCCATGGGGAGTCAGCAGAGCCTGGTACATTCAGTTGAGGC
>LZPO01077133.1:10857-25881 GCA_001675575.1 Neotoma lepida
TTCACTTACTGGAATTGATAAGGCAATAGCTGACGTAAAGTCTATCCTCATGGTGATTAATTTTATTATCAAACAGTTCTATATTTAGTAAGAAAACATTGCACAGAAAGTAAACTTGGTGCATTAAGAATGCTGCCTTGTTACTGAATGAAACCACTGCTTTATGAACACCAAGTCAGGCTTGGCTGGTACCCCTGCCTTTTTTTCTAAAAGTGTATAGGGTCCCAGGTTGGCTCTTGGTNTCCTTATTTTTATATAAATTATCCCTGGTCGTGGAACTGAAGGTGTAGGCACGTGACCCAGAATGTCACCACTGTATCTTCAAGACAGGATCTCACTATGTAGAGCAGGCTGACCTTGAACTAAAGATCCACGTGCTTCTGCCTCCCAAATGCTGGGATTAAAGTCCTCCATGCCTGGCTTGTGTCTTCAAATGTTTTTAAAGAAGAAAGAAATGTAGTACAGGAGATTGTGAAATTAATTGAGAACTTTCTTCAGTTTTTCTCTGTCTTATCTGTCTACATACCTGTTAGTGTCATAGACAGTACTTCTAAAACTCCAATGGTTGATTAGTATTGTCTAGAAAATGGTTTCGATAGATCTGGAGGTGGAAGCACTGTCTGCCTTCTGAGTCTACTGCTCTGTGTGGCAATGTCCATGGGCCACTGACTGAGGCAGAACACTGTGCCCCTCGCTCTGTAGTATAAGCAGGACCCAGTAAAAAAAAACCAGAGGCTTAAGAGTCAGTTCCCTTTTGCCATCTATTAAACTTTCCTAAGCTGCCTTATCTACAAGAGGGAATGTAATATCTGTCTTAAAGGCTCAATCACATAATGTGTGTAAAGCAGCTTGCACATTTCCTGGATTATGGTAAGTGATCAATAGTATTAATTCTCTTTGCCCCTTAAAGGTAGGGACTGTTTTGTCTCTTTTGTTCTACATGATTTCCATGTGATACTTAATATAAGGTACGTGAATGTCATGTAGGTAGGCAAGAGAAGACTGGCTTTTAACACTTTATAACTTTGCCCGTATATGGGTCAGTTAGGAATGACTGTTCAAAACAGTGCATGTGTATAAAATTGTTGAGTAGATAAAGAATTCTGTGTAGGGGTTGAGGAGATGGTTCAGTAGATAAAGTGCTTCCCTTGCAAGCATGAAGGTTTGAGTTCACATCTCCAGCACCCATGGAAAAAGCCTGGTATAGCAACATTTGCCTGTAGTCCCAGCATTAGAAGGCAGAGGCAGGAGAATTCTTGAGGGTTACTGGCTAGCCAGTCTAGCTCTCAGTGAGTTCCAGGTTCAGTGAGAGACACTGTCTCAGGAAATGAGGAGAACAATTAAGAGAGAGAATCTGGAGTAAACCTCTGGCCTCCACACATACAAGCATAGGCATGCATACTTGCATGGAACACACAGGCNGGCACACGTGTGCAGAAAAATAAAAAATAACTCTAGAACCACGGCTGTGGCCAGGGACAAGAAGGGACAGTGGGGAGTGTGACACCTGAGAATGTTTTAAAGGTTTATCTCATTGACAAGACTGAAGGACAGGTTTGTTTTGCTTTTGTTAATTGTTTCATAGCTAATGGAGAGTTAGCTATGGGGAGAATTTGTAACACTTTTTGTTATTAAGTTAAAGACCCAAAGTTTTCAAGTGACAAAAGATACAAGCAAGATTGAGTTTATAAATAACATGACCTGTTTTGCTTTTACAATGAGCTGATGTGTATACATGTGCTATGTAGTATTTTATTTCTGTACATGGATCATTAAAGGAGGGCGAGTTATAGCTGATTTTTAAAATATCTTAGGTAATTTCTGAATTCTTACAGTGAGTAGCTTACACTTAGAAAAAAAATGTTTTCTTCAAATGGGAATTGAAGGAGAAAACAATGAAGTGCAGTAAATAAGTTGAGTCCTTAGGAGCTGAAATGACTCCTTGAGCAGCAGGAGGTTGGCGGGAAAGAGATGTCTATCTGCAGCTGGAAAATGTTGACTGACTTGAGGATTGTGTGGGGTCTGAGCATTTAGGAGAGTCTTTTCTCCTTGTGTGAAATACTGGAGCCTCTCAGGAGGAAATGGGTGTGGAGAAAATGGCAGCGTTTAAGTAAGCGTCCATGGCCTTAAGAGCATTGGGAAGCAGATAGAGACGCAGATAGGCAGCAAAGAGTGGCCGCTCAGGTTTGTTCCAGGAAGGAATCTGAGAACTCTTCGAAAGGGTGTTAGAAACCTTCAGGACCAGAATACNGAGATGGAGTAAGTCAGAGAGTAACAGATTCTGGGTACACACAGGAAGATCCTGGGAAGCAGTGAGGTTAATGAGAATCTCAGGGTTGCAGGCATGGGGATCTTTTGTGATAATACTGAGCATAATGGCATTAGTTAGCAGGAGGTCGGGTGACAGCACTCCCTCCCGGGAGTGGTGGACATGTACTGGCTGTCATCTGAAACCTCCTGCTAAGGTGACTGGCGTCTAAGCAGCTTCCCATTTTGACCAGTTTTTCTCCTTCCTTCCTTAACAAATATTCATCATGTCTTACAGTCTTGTCAGTGAGGTAGACCTTTCAAGTTTTTATTGAATGGAGTAATTGCTATCAGGAGTAGTTCTGTGGAAAGGAGCTATTTCAGAAGAGGAATTTCTAAGGAATTGATGTGTAGAGGAAAACTGAAGGTGGATTGGGAGCTTCCAACATAAAAGTGTTCCAGGCCCAGGAGGCTGACCGTGCATTGTTCAGTACTTACTCAGTGTCGGTGTGTTCTCTGTATGACACTCTTCCTTGTGCNGAACTCGTCCATTTTACCAGCTCATCCTCTATAAACCCCACTTCCAGCATTCTTAGGGCACATGCTGGAACAAACTATACCATTGAGAATGGGTTCCAACCTGCTTGGTTATATTAGGAAGATAAAGTTTGTGAAGAATATTCTGTACCTTGCTAGTAATGATCAGTCATATTCCCCGCCCCAAACTGCCCTGTATATAGAACCAGGTGTAAATTACAGGTCTTATTTAAAGTATGTCAAGTATAAAGACTCAGTTTGAATACTTAGTCATCTAGTTGTGTTTGTGGCCTTTCTGTCCTTTTATTTCAATGACCTCTTTCACTTATATATAATTGGAATTAATGGGTTCATATATCTTACTTAGTATTTCACTGTAATCAAGTACTCCTTCATTTCCCTGCATGAAATTCATTAAAGACTTTTCTAAGCATTTTAATGATCACATTGTTCCGCTGGATAAATGAAATACAATTGATTTGTTTCTCCCTCGAGAAATTTTCCCTCCTTGACAAGTCGCCGTTGTCTACCTCTTCTCCCCTGGCATCGTTGGTTTTCAGACCATTTTTCCCAGGTGGTTTCTTGGCAGTGAGTTAATCAGGACAGAAATGAAGGTGAAGACCCTCTTTCTGGTTCATCATGCTAGAGATTTGAGTAGAAACCAAGTCTTCCAAATTTTAGTATAGCATTCCTTTTTAAAAATTATGTCAGATAAGATGGTATTTCTCTATAAAGAGAAAAACAAGATGTCACCTCATTCGTTTAGCTACAGTTTAAGTACTTCCTTACCTCCTAGCACTGGCATGTTACAGAGCAGAAGATAAAATGTGTTTTGTCTGATCCACTTTGTTTCGAGCCTGGAAAGTAAATCCAGGGAGAGATGACATATTCAATCAGGAAAGGTTAAATAATGGTATGAAATTTTACGTAGTCTTAAAGGTTTCCATGAAGAAGTCTGCCATCTAACTTCATCCTTAGCTGCCTGTGTCTCAGTAGTCACTTCCTGCTGGCTGTGGGCCAGGCAGTACATAACACTTGTCACGGATGAACTTTTACCGTAACTCTAACCTCTTTCCCTGGGACTCATACCTGCATCTCCGGCTAGGCAGTGTAACAACAGCTGGGGCTTTGTCATTCCTGAGCCTCATAGAAGCTCTTTGAGAAAGAGCTAGGGCAAAGAAAGTCAGGTAGTGGTAGCCATGGAGTTTGAAATCAGGACAAGTCCCATATTCCCTGGCTTCTCCAGCACTGTTCCTATCTCCATTCTCTTCAGACACCCCCCCCCCCCCAACTTTTGAGTTATCAAAACAACTTTCTCTGAAGTTTCTCTGCTTATCTCCTTCTTTCCATTTTTGAGACCGAGGTCAATTTGCTATCCTCTGCAGGGGGCTCTCATTTTGGTGGCGTCAGGTTTAACACTAGAAGTTTGGATTCTAGTGCAGTCTGCATTACCCTTTGTTCTTTACTTGATGACAATGAGAATTTTATCTCAACTTGCTTTCCTTAATAGGGTCAGAGTTTGATCCTTGTACACTGTGCTGGTTTCAAAGCTAGTGTTGTCTATTTTCCAGAATCTCACGGTATGCCTGTTCTCCAGACTTGGACACCTGGTGAAGACGATCATGGCTAGTGATAGACTGTTCATTTGATTTGCTCAGTGGCATTTCTCTCTTTAATACACCTGAAGTCTGAAATTTTTAGAGAAAGGGACAAAGGCTAGAAGGCTCGCTGAGTGCTGTGGTGCCCATTGTCCTCCAATGTCTAGCCTGGCTGTAGGGGTACAGAGTTGAGTTGGCTTCTGGGGAGCCCTGTGCATATAATTTTGCTTTCTACTGCACTGGGTAGAGGGAGTGGCCATGGAGTGTGCTTCATTGACGTCAGTTTTCATCATTCCATTAGTATTAGCAAGAAAAACCAAAGCAAGTAAAAATTTACTGTATCAGTCAGATTTAAGTTAATATGAAATAAAAGTTGAAATGCAATAGAAAAATGTTCATGTCCTTTCACTTGAAAATTATTTTATGTATATATTTCTTAACATGCATAGGCATTGTACCAATAGAGAATTGTCAGGAAGTTATCACCTGATGAAAGTAGTTTGTTTTACTTTTTGCCTATGAAGTTGAGCTCAGTGTTGTGTTAGAACTGCAAAAAGCTGTGCTTTAGGGCACAGGAAGTCAGCTAGAAACAAACATGGCAGTCTTTCTCCTAGAGTAAACATTTAGCCTGACCATCCATTAAATAAATTATATGTAAGGAAAATCAGAAAGAACTAGAGGTTACCTCATTATTTTAATGTGCATTAGGTGACCCTTGATGTTATATTTAACATCCCAATTAGAATTCAGTTCTTCCCTGTGTTTCATTGCGTTTTCTGTTGCTGCTTTCAGCTACAGTGTTTAACTTCAGTAAGATGCTCAGAGATAAGCCAGAAGCATTGGCTGTTCCAGCAGACCAGGAGATTTAGTTAATCTGACCTAGATGTTCTTTTGATGATTGAGGTTTGTATATAAAAACAGTTCTCAATTTCAAAATGAAACATAGGGGGAGATGTAGCATNTAAGTCAGCTGTCCTGCCAGTAGCGGGGATTAATCAGCTCTGAACAGGAAGAGTTATCTCCATGTTGTGCTGTTCAGATCTTATGGATTTGGATCAGCAATAACACTGGAAGTTGTAAGTGAATGTTGCCCTTGCATTTTCCATGTTCTAAAGAGGATTATTTGTTCTTTTTCAAGGGCTTTCTATGTACATTGATGTTGATTTCATACTTGTTAAGATGAATGTGACGAAGTAGATGTGAGGAAATCCTTGAATACAGCCCATGTCTGGATGTAGAGGTTAATGTTAGAAAGTGTGTTCCAGTGGTCAGTTTACTCAGCATGTGATTTTATACCCCAGAATACAGATAGTTGCATGGTTAAAATGAGAGCACACAACTTAAACTCTACTAGTCTCTGTCCTGCAGCCCGAGCTGCAATATGGTACAGTGCAGTGTGTTTTTAACTAGAAATACTGGGATGCAGAGTGTGGTGGTGTGCTCCTGTAGTCAGCTACTGGAGAGGCTGAGGGAGGAGGACCGCTTGAGTCTAGAGGTCAACCAGGGCAACAGCAACACCTCAGTCTGAAAATACCGATAGCCCTGGAGTTTATAAATAAGCCCTGCCATCCTGGGACACCTGGCTTCACACAGTGGAGAGAGCAGGCACAGTATCTTCTCTAGGTTGGCATGCAGCCAGGGCAGATGAGTATGTAGTTGTCTTATCTTGACGCTGTGATTGAAATGCAGTGTTCGTGGTGAAACCCTCTTACAGATGATGCAAATGCTATCATTACAGGTACAAATCCTTGGAATTATGTTGAAATGGTTTGTCTTTTATTCCAGTATCCAACATTGTGAAATGTGTGCTTGAAGCCAGAGTTACTGACTAAACCTTCAGAATTTCTAATTGAGTGTATAACTAACATACATCTCAGTTATTGAAAGAANCCAAGACTAACTAATGTTAAGTGCTTGGATGGTTTTAGATGCTAGGCAGCACATCCAGTGATTGGTAGAGTACTTTTATCAAAATATGTTTCTTCTAAAAATGAAAGCTGCTGGGTTTTATTAAAATTAACATTTGTTTATGATTCTACATAGCAAATTAGTAAGTTTTGTCTATTGAACCTGTTGGGTGTTGAAGTAAGGGAGCGGAGGGTGGGGCATAAGACCATGTGTTGTGGGGGNGAGCATGCATGTGCATGTATGTGTTTACCTTTACATNTTCTTGGGTTGATTTAGTTAATTACCTCTTCCTGAACTAAATAAAATGAATCATTTTAGTATTTAAAGATTTTTGGAATGACATGCAGGGCCCTGGGTTTAATCCCTAGTACCAAAACAAACACATAAAACGAGAAGGTTATAGAATGGATATTAAGCTGGGAAGGAGCANCTTGAAATTCCTAAGTCTTCTAGATAGCTGTTAAACACAAGTTCCATTATATGCATAAAGGTCTCTGGTGACAGTGGGATCCTGTTTTAAGTTTCCTTTAGCACATATGTGGCAGTGAATTCATTAGAGGGAAGAAACCGACTTCAAGGAAGAATTATGCTGAGTCTTACATGTTGTGTGGTGGTTCTGTTTTTCAGACTCCAGGCATTAGAGCTCGGCCTGCAAGACTTCAGTGGTTTTGTGATAGATGTGTTTCCAGTAATCAGGTTAGTATTTGATTTCTTATGTCTGAAGCACTTAAAACTCAGGAGTAAGCAAGTATCAGCATTTGGGACTTCACNAGATGTCCTTGTGGACACAGTGTTCCCTCAGTGCTCCTCCAAATAAAGAACAGCATGTTTTGTGTCCCTGGGGTACATTTACATTAGAAGTCCCAAGAGTGTTGGTCTAGGCCCTGGAAGTTTTCACCTGCCTTCCTGCCTTCCTCTACTTGGTGTGAGCGAGCTGGCAGTGGACAGACAGTATGTTGTGGCAGGAAGAGGTGCCTTCTCTCCAGGCTCACTGCATCTGTTCGTATCATGCAGAGGCCAAGCCCTGGCACAACGCAGCACGTTGTCAAGGTTGTCCCACCTGTGTGCTCCCCACGGTTACCTGCCTCAGGTTCTGTATGTCTTCAGGGTGCTCTCTGGAGTCTTGTAACTTAGTTACTCATGTTGTGTTGTTTGATTTCAAAGGTCTTTTAAACTTTAAAGCACCTGTTACTGTACTAAAATATTCACAATATAAGTGATTTAGTGTTTTTACTTTTCAGTGCACAGTTCTGTGGTGTTAGGCAGGCTGTGCTTGACCTTCTGTTGTGCTTGACCCTTAGTCTTTTGGTAGAGTTAACCTGTGGATAACACTCATCCACTGCTTGTGTTAACTGTAAAGTACACTTTTTACATAGTTCAAATCTATCTGTTAATCTTTTTAAGGTTGAAACTCTTGAGAAGTTAGTGGAGCTGACCCAGAAGCTGTTTGAATGTGATAGAGACCAGATGTACTACAGCTTATTAAAACTACACAGTAAGTGACAGTACTCCTCCTGTTGGCCCTCCAGTCTGCAGAGGCCACAGCAGGGAAAGAATATTGGGCTTTGAAGAAGTCCGAGGGATTGTCAGATGTGAGTCTTAAACACAGACCAAAGTGAAGGCTAGCTGGCCTTCCTGCAGAACATTATATTGTTTATATATTTATATATATAAACAACATTAAATGTTGTTTATAAATGTTTATAAATCTGACAGTCCTTGCTGCAGTAATGAGAAGGTAAAGGTCTTCTGCTCAGTCATTTTCTTCCTATGCTCCTGGAGGAACACATCCATGTGTTCAAGATCTGCTATACTCATCCACATCTATCAGGCTTGAGACTTCTGTGTGCCCTGACACATCCTGCCTGTGTAAGCGAGGGATGGGGTGGACACTGAGCTTGGGTGGATATGAAAAGACTTCTTTTTGATGGTTTTTCCTTCGTAAAACTGAGGGCATCCTAACAATCAAAATGGTACCAGGAACATAGGACATACTCTGATGCTGTCTGGTCCTATGCAGAGATAAGTAGTGCTCAGGGTTAAGTGGTTCCTTGAGTGTGAGTCCAGTGAGTCCTTAAAATGATCCCACTTCTCTTCAATGTTCTCACTGTTTTNTGAATTGTGTAGGAGGCCCATTGGTTCACACTAGTGTTCTTAGGCCTAAGAGAGCAAATCAAAATGAAGTTACTCAGCCTGGTAATCCATGCTACCAAACCTAAACTGAATTATTTTACCTTCTAAAAAATCAGGAGAAAGACTGGCACACAGAGAAGGAGATAAATGAGAGTGAGAGAATGGGAATTGCCAAGTCTTCAAACAGGCCAGTTAGTGTGACAGGGTGAGGTAGTCTTCTGCTTCAGCTGTTGGAAATGGCTCCTGACTGCCTTTTGGTTTCTTTTGGTTGGTTTGGTTTTGTGTGTGGTTGGGGTGGTTCCTTCCTGTCTGTAAAGCCAACCTCCCCTTGCTCAGCTCATTGAGCACTCATGTTTTACACAATAAAATGTTTTCTAAATCTTTTAAGCCAATCAGAACAGAAAAAGAACTCAGAGTCACAAAATTTAATGTTAATAGAATGTTTTGAGGATTGCTGTCTTTTCTCTCCTGTTTTATGTAAATCCTGAAGTAGCTTTCCCACTCACTCCTGTAATAGCTATGAACATACAGGCATAAGTCTTGTAGGAACATGCACAGCTGTGTAAAAACTAGATAGATTGATAGGTAGGTAGGTAGGTAGGTAGATAGATAGATAGATAGATAGATAGATAGATAGATAGATAGATAGATAGATAGATAGATGTAAATATATATATTTTGTTTGTTTGTTTTGTTTTTGTTTTTCCAGACAGGGTTTCTCTGTATAGCCCAGGCTGTTCTGTAATTCACTCTGTAGACCAGGCTGGCCTCAAACTCACAGAGATCTACCTGCTTCTGCTTCCTGAGTTCTGGGATTAAAGGCCTGCACTACCACCACCAATGTTAAAACTGTTATTTAATATGAGCATATTACATATTTTTATACTCAGGTATATATTACATTCTTTTTCTCCATTTTAATCATCTATAAGTACTAATATACTGGTTAGATATCCTAGAATTCATTTTACTAGTCCCCTGTTTTTGTGAGTAGATTTAGTTTTACATGCACCTAAATCTTGGTTTGTATCCTTAATTTCCATGTGACTGAATTCCAAGTATTTGTCTTAAGGTTGAAAAGTGATTGAAATTTCATTTTTATAACCAAATAATGCTGTATTCTGTTTATACCAGCATCCATGTTTAGCTGTTGCTGTGATANTGAAGTGGAGGGTAGCCAGTGGTGTTCCCTTTTCGATTTTATTGATGGAGGTCATTTTATCCAGCTATTTCTGTTGCGGCCGTTCTCCTTCATCAGACAGCCAATGAGTAGATGGTTCTGTCTTTTTAAACATGTTTTTAGTGGAAGCTTCCTCAATGTCATTGTCACCATATCAAACACTTTCTTACTTTGACGGTACTTCAGTTTGTACGTAGTGTTTTTGTTTTCTTTCATTTTGTCGCCATTGTATTGAGATAGGCCTTGCTTTGTCCCCCTGGTATCCCTGGAACTCAGGTATAGACCAGGTTGGCATCAAGCACCTCTGCCTCTTGAATATTGGGCAGAGACTTGCACTGCTGAGCTAGGCCTCGCTGCCTTCATAAATAAAAAAGTAGACGTTCATTTATCATTTGTGTACATATATTGCTCTGTCCTAAAACAGCTGCCTTTGATTTGTTATTTTGCATTAAAAATTCCTCGACTATGGCTCTTATAATTTTATAGCCCTAGTGTTTTATTCTGCTTCAAGTTATTTATTTTTTTCCTTCAGGCACATAGAGTCATTGACATTTCATGCTCTGTGGCCTTTCCCTCTTCCATTATTATACTAGTAAAATGGATATATTGTGAGCACTGAAGATTCACAGAGCATAAGAGTTTGCTGGCTGAGTGTGAAACTGTCACTGTGCACTCCTGTCTGCAGACTCCCTGCCTCAAGGATGTTCTTGTCAGCTCTCCATTTTGATAATTTCTGTCACTCACTATTTTGATTGCATTCTGGGTTGTTTTGAACTCTACGTTGAGTATCCTACACTCTGGGGCTTTTTTTTTTTTTATTTAATGATAAATAAATTCATTGGAAAACACAAATATTTATATTTTATTTTCACAATTTGCAAGAGTTTGGTGTCCTTGAAACCTCCAAAATTGATTTTTTTTTTCCTTAATGAATTCATGGATTTTTAAAACCTGTTTTGTTTCATTAATTATTTTTGTGAACCACCATGTGGTTGCTGGGAATTGAACCCGGGTCCTCTGGAAGAGCAGTCAGTTCTCTTAACCACTGAGCCATCTCTCCAGCTCATTTATTATTTTTGATATTCAAATTATCTAATCTGTGGCCAGAAGGCGCCTCTTGCTCTTAGCTCATGTGCCATCTGACATCCCCAGTTAGTCTTGGACAGCTCTGTTTTTCAGGGTCAGGCAGACAGTATATGATTCCTGCCCCAGACCTAAGGTCTTCATTTGATAGGGAGTGGTGCTTAGTTAACCAGCAGCTGCAAATGGGGGTCTTAGAAATAGCTTGGTTCTGACAGCAGTACTTTTAACAGTTGTTGGCTTTAGAGTTTGAACCCTGGGCTAGAGTTCTTCATCTCTCAGTTTAGAAACTTAGAAATAAATACCCCAGGTCCCCAGGAATGGGGTACCACAGTTTCATCTATTCCTGTAAGATTCTAAATACCCCAGGTTCTCAGGAATGGGGTACCACAGTTTCATCTATTCCTGTAAGATTAACTGGCTTGTCGAAACTCTTTGTCTAGACAGACTTCTTTGTCTAGTCATTTAGAGTAGCCCATGCCCTTGTTCTTTAAAGAAGGGCCTGTGAGACCCAGGCCAAGTGTCCATCTCCTGGTTCCAGTCTGGATTTGTGGCTGTTTGAATCTTTGAATTACAGATGTGATCTTTGATGTCTTGGTAGAAGGCCACAGGAAGTATTTATTATCAAGAAAGGCATGTTCTTCTGACATTCTTGTTAGATTTTACATACAGCAATAGATTTTAATAGTCTGATTGGTTTGCTTCCCTCCCCCCTTAGAATTTTGGGTTGTATTTTATGATTTGGTTAAACTTCCAGGATTTTTTTCCCTTAGCAAATATTTACTGGGCTATTCAACACTGTATTATGCTAGTTATCATCTGTATTTTGAAATGCTTTGATTTTTGCATATTAAAGTCCATTTTAACAGAAGTAATGTCTGTCCTCCCAACGTGGGAGTATTTTTGTTTCCTTTTTAAAAAATACTATCTTATGTCCATGTCCAATGTGTATGTCCCTGTCCTAGAACTAAAGTTATAGTCAGGCTCAGGTCTCTGAACCTGATTGCTGTCAGCCAGAGCCATCTCTCCATTACCCTCCCTTTTTTGAGTGGGTGGGTGTTATCGTTTTTCGAGACAGGATTTCTCTGTGTAGCCCTGGCTGTCCTAGAACTCACTCTCTAGTCCAGGCTGGCCTCGATCTCACAGAGATCTGTCTGCCTGTCTCTGCCTCTCAAGTGCTGGGATTAAAGATGAGAGCCATCACACCCAGCTCAGCCAGTTTGCTTTTTTTAAAAGAAGAAAATTCTCTTCTAATGGTCCGTAGTCTGTGTGGCATATAGCTGTAAATCATGCACCCATCTTTTATTCATTGCTTAGAGTACTTGTGTTGGCTTAAGATGAACCCTTGTTCCGAGCACACAGCACTGGTGCCTTGACCCTGGAAGCCTCCCTTCTGTTGCCCGACCTTTGCCACACAGGAGCTGCTGCAGCTGGCTGTTGCTTTCCACACAGTAAGGGTTCTTGGACTTGGATTTTTTTTTTATCTCGTTTTATACTTTTAAATATTTATAATACTTAGGTTTTTACATTACAGGAGGAGATTTTAATAAAAGGAAAATATAAGACTTTAAAACTTTAAAAGTTTTAAAAACTAATTATAAGTGTGAGGTTTATGTTGGTTAGATTGACTTTATAATCAAGTGTATATAAAATCACTCTGAACTTGAGGTTAATTTCCACTACTTAAAACCAGGAGTTGCAACCGTGTGTGGCCTATGAAGATGGTCCTGCTTACCTTTTATCTTTGTCTTTGTTGCTGATTTCTAATTGAGTGTGTTAAAGTTTGTACTTCTAGCATTCACTAGTTGTTAAAATACTTAGTTTTTCTTTCTGGAGGGCAGAATTTGGAGAGACAGAATCTAGATTGGGGGTGCTACTCACTTTAGTGGTGATGCTGTCCCTCTTAGTGTAAGAAGTAGAAACAGTTATGTTTTCTAGGATGCTTGTGCTCAAGCTCACCTCCCTAATGTTTCTTGTATACACGTTTGCAAATTCAAACAAATGGACATCTAAAGCAGGACTATTGTTCTTGTTATTTGTGAAAACTGGGTATCACAACAAAGAAGTAAGTAGCTTATTAGTACAAAGACATCTACCTATTTCCTCTACAAGAGAATTCTTGCTGCCCTACGACTTCGTGAGCAGTGTTATCTGTTGCCATAAGAAATGTATAACACATGGGCAGAGATCCTTCGCCAGCAGGTGAGATGCAGACAGCCGTCTCTCCTCACCCAAGTCAAAGTACCTGGACATTCGTCACTTTATAAGAAAAAAAGCCGTGCGTCAGAGCATCCCTAACCACTCCAGAGCTGCGGGTGTGCAAAGGTAGTGCACACGTTCCCATTGTCTTTGCAAACTTGTTTCTGATTTTGATTTTCACACTGAGCATTTTTCAGTTACTTTAAAAACAAACATTTATCAACATGATTTTTAAAGCTTTGGATAAAAGCCTGGGGTAGTTTGTTACTATTTTTGTTTCTGTTTGCTTGTTTTGACAGAGGAAGTATTTCTGTGGCTCATAATTAGAAAGATACACAGAAAAGTCTCCTCACCTGTGGGCTACAATCACTAATGTTTCCGCTCCCTGACAGCAGCATTGGGAACAGTGCCTTCTTGAACCTAAAGAAAGAATTCCTAAACCTTTACCACTTCTGCTTGGCATAGTCATTAACTTTTGATTAATCAAATTCTGCAGAATTAAATGGTGACTGGCAGCGAGCTGATGCTGTCTGGAATAAAATGCAAGAAGAAAACATTATCCCTCGTGAAAGGACATTGCAACTGTTAGCAGAGATCCTGAAAAACAGCAACCAAGAAGTTCCCTTCGACGTTCCCGAGGTAATTTATCTTTAGCATAAGCCCAACAGATTTTTGTTGCCGTATATTTCTAGGCCCTAGTTTAGCTCAGTTTTACAGTGCAAAGGTCGCTGGACTTAACAATCGTTGTTGAACTGAGTAATTTTGTTTTCAAGTTGTGGTTTGAAGATGACAGACCTTCCCTGAGTTCTTCATCACCCCCAGCAATAGAAACCAGTACTGAGAAGATGTTGTTGAATGCCTGCAGATTGAGAAAGAGCAAAGGTAAATACTCACACGGTCTTGTTTCTATAGCAAGCAACACGTGGACTGAGTCTGGCACACTAGAGATAGCTGTTGGCTAGAGATACGCCACAGGCGAGTGCTCACAAACTCACATTGTATATTTAGATTAGCAAAGATATTGGCACATTTGGGAAAATTTTAATTATCNGCATAATATAGGTGATGCTAAGTAATTTATTAGTTATGATAACATAATTTATAAGCCAGTGTCAATTTGAGATCTGTATAAAATATTTAAAGATAAAAACAAGAACAAGGGAAGTAAATCTGGCCGGATNTTAAGAATAATTGTTAGGTTTAGGTTATGAGAGGCTGAGTTAATGATAATACTCTTGGCTGGTTGGGAGTTCTTTATGAGANGGTCTCACTATGTATATGTAGCCCAGGCTGGCCTCAGACTCATGACCCTCCCCCTTCAGCGTGGGGTCAGTGCTAGGATTACAGATATGCACCATTATGCTTAGCTCATATGCTCATATATTACCTTTTTAAAGGTTGATTTATTTAAACNAAAACATTTATCTAAGTGATTAAATATTATACAGTCATTCTGTTAATTGTTTTAGCCTGTAATTCAGAGTTATATACTGATTTTGTATGTCTCAAGATTCAAACACTTAGCAAATATAAGTGCTTTGAAAATTCAGTGCTAGGGCTGGAGAAATGGTTCTGCAGTTAAGAGCACTGGCTGCTCTTCCAGAGGATCTGGGTTCAATTCCCAGCACCCACATGGCAGCTCACACCTGTCTGTTACTCCAGTTCCAGGGCTTCTTGATACCATCACATAGGTGTACATGCAGGCAAAACACCAATAAATTATATATTTAAAAAAAAAATTCAGTGCTGATAGTAGTATCTGTTGGGACAGTTGGGGCTAATGGGTTTGGTCCATTGAAATGCTCACATAAACATTTGATAGATAGGAGTGAACTCAGCTTCCATGGCATCAGAATACAACTAATAATATTTTCTAGTTTTCTTTTATTATTTTCAAATATTCAGATAGTACTTGGCCCTCCTTTAGCAACAGTGAACTAAGAGGACAATGTCAACATTACATCCTAACTTTGTAGTCCCCTATAANAGAAAGCATGTTCGGGCTGGAGAGATGGCTTAGCGGTTAAGAATCCAGACTGCTCTTCCAGAGGTCCTGAGTTCAATTCCCAGCAACCACATGGTGGCTCACAACCATCTGTAATGAGATTGGGTGCCCTCCTCTGGCCTGCAGGGATACATGCA
>LZPO01077134.1:5986-19630 GCA_001675575.1 Neotoma lepida
AGGGTGGCTTTGAACTCACAGAGATCCAGAGGGATCTCTGCCTCCCCAGTGCTAGCATTAAAGGTGTGTGCCACCACTGCCTGGCCTCTATATTTAATCTAGTGACTTGTTCTGTTCTCTGATCTTCAGGAAAATTTTATTAGGGTACACAATATATCACCACACACGAGCATGGGAAATCCTCCCATCTTCTGATATCTTCTTCAATTTCTATCTTCAAAGACTGGAAGTATTGTCATACACTTCTTTCACTTGTTTCAATCAATCATTTCAAAAACTTAACAGAAAAAGTAAGACTTCTTGTTCATACANGNTTTATAAAAGCTAGGAGAGTTCTTTCCTACCAAAAATAATAAGGGTAAAAGCCAATTTACTCTCAAAATGGTAANTTTTGGTGATTTCATCACAGCAGATTTTGTAGGACAGTCAAGTACTGTGAAATTAATGAATGGGAGCTTCCTCCTTTGTGATCAGGGACATGAACACAGTGTACCTATGGGAAAGACAAGAGAATGTGGCTACCCTACAAGCAGAAAGAACTCAGGAAAATATATAGTGAATTTCTATGTTTGAAGTGGAGGCAAGGATCTAAGCAAAGACCCTAGAGGCTTATAAACACACGCACACACACACAAAAGCTGAACACAGATTCTCTGACCAAGCCCTGGAATATGAATTTGAGAAACAGCAATGTCTTAACAATTTCAAGAAAATAATCAGTTGATTTATAATACTTATGAAACTACTGAGGCAATAAATATTAAAATTCACCAGGTTCTAAACCTGCTCTGGTATGGCAAAAATACATTTGTAAAGCACATTTTCTTAAGAAACACCTATAGGAGATATGTAATTAGATAGAAATATGTCTAAGAATATGAAAGACAGTGTTGAAATTACAAAAAAAATGAAAAAAAACCTTTCCAGCCAGCCTACAGACCAATCAGTTCAGATAAGAGCAGAAAATGGAGCAGTGTAGGACATGTTGCAGGACAGATGAAACACTGATGCTCATTCTTGGAAAACATGGATGCTCTAAGAAATGGGGAGGAGATTACTAATAAATACACACAAACAAAACAAACTATCTAAAGACAGTTGCTAACTGAAAAGATTAAAATATGCTAGAATGAAAATTTAATTACAAAATGAACTATTACAGAATTGAAAGCACTATATACATAAATATGATAATATAAATATGAATATGATTTTGCAAAACTTACATTATTCTTATTTTTTAAAATTGTAAAGAAAAGTGCATATGTGGGGAGTGGCAGTAACACATTGTAATATATATACATATATATAAGATAATGATAGAGAAAAAANTAAGAATAAACTGGCTAATCTCCCACCCTTCCCAGTTAGAAGGTGAGTATCTAAGAGATTCACATTACAGAATATCAGTATGTGCATGAATTCAGACAGAGTACAGAAGTAAACAGATGGTAAAAGTGAAAGTCATTTCTCCAGAGAGTAGATTGGAATTTGTTCTCAAGAGAAGTGTCAAAGATAAACACNAGCAGCCACTCATCAAAATGGTGAGGACACACTTTAATCTGAAATAGAGGATAGCAAGACAAAGGAGTACAGCACAGACTGCTTTCAACTGACATGTGTAGGTATTGTTGGGCATTTTAAAGATGNAAGAAGGAATTGTAAGGGAAAAGACAAACAAACAAAAACAAACCAAATGAAAGTTGGACTAGACAGAGCCCTTCTGTNTTTGCTCCTTGCCAATTGAGGAAAATGAGTTTCTTCCTACCCTACTGCAAAGCCTTTAGAAGGGTTCTGGCCCCAGGTGCTGACAGAAAAAAAATAGGATGTTCTTTTGGAGACTGAGATTTTTGTTTCTTTCTTTTGTTTTTCTTCTTGTTTTTTCTTTACTGTTTCTTTCCAGACAAACACCTTGAGGGGAGCTAGTATCAAGCAAAGTTTGTGTTTCAAAACTATACTAGAGTATGTTCATGTTTTCCTAGACTAATTTGAAGGGCTTGCTCAAAGCCAAACTCAGGGGCTTTTGCCTAATGCAGCCGAACAGTTGTTAAAAGTATGAAGTAAACAAGTTAAAATTGGTGCTTACATTCTAATACCATTTGGATTTATAACTGCAAGTGTACAGTTTTAACAAAAAAAAATCAAAATGAAAGCATGGAGTAAAAACAATGGGACTTTCTGATTAGCTGAAAAACGAAGAACTCTGGTCTTGTANTATAATAAAGGGCCAGGTATTCTTCTCAACTCCCAGTATTGCACAATTGACTGTGCACCTTTGTTAGCCCTAGTCACAGAGGAAAAGTCGACATTGTAGTTGATCAGACTCTGAGCTATTGTTTGGATCCTATTTATTTGTAAGCAGAGACACTGGTTTTAGAACTCAGAGTCTGTCCCCTGATTTTATTACACTTCCAACCTGAATGNCATAACCATTCATGGAGATAAGACAGAGCTTACCCCTTGGGTCTGGGAGACAGCCTTCCCATGTCTTCCTATGTTGAAGCCTCAACTTACATTCTCTCAATATGGCCAGATATAGGTGATAAAGCTATAGACTATAAAGCTATAGATTACAAAACTATGGTCTATAAAGCTATAGACTGGACTCATTTTAGGGTAAAACCACTGTTAAATCTATCAACTTACAATTTTAATTTCTGCTGTTTTTGATTTTTTTTCGTTTTTATTTTTGCTTCCTTGTTTCCTCTTGGAAATAATCAAAGAAAGTATATTAAGAAATCATTTCTGTGGGCATTACTGTCTCCTAAAGAAACAAACAAACAAAAAGTCTTCTAGAATAAGAGAGAGGGAAGCATGTAGTTAGGGAGAGTAATATCCTATCTTAAACTTTAAGATGTGTCCACCAGTTGTATTGTGGTACAATGGGCCTTGGCCCTGTTCTGTTTAGTTTGGCAGAGCTGAAAATAACATTATTTATACAGATAGTTGATTCTCTCTCTCTCTCTCTCTCTCTCTCTCTCTCTCTCTCTCTCTCACCTCCTTTCTTTTCCTGTCTCCTTCCTTCACAGTTCTTTAAATACTTCAGTCTAACAAGTGTGAAAGTTCAATGGAAAATAGTGTTTTTCTTCCTAAAATGCAATGTCTCTGGCCTAGCAACACAGTTCTGAAATCCCAACTACTTGGGAGGCTGAAGCAAAGGGAGAAGAAANTGAAGGCCAGCCTGGGATACAGAGTAAGTTCAAAGCTCTCCTATCTAGGCAACTCAGTGAGAGCTGTATTACTGACTTTTCTAATGTTGTGATAAAACCGAACAATCGAGGTATCTATAGAAGGAAAGGGTTGTTTGACCTTACAGAGGGTAAGAGTCCATCACCGTCACAGTAAAGAGGCGTAGCCTGAGCTTGGCATGGCAAAGTGAGTGCTCACATGTTGAACCACAAACAGCTTGAAGAAAGAATGAGTAGAACGTGGCCTTAAGCTTCCAATACCACCCCTATGACACACTACCAGGAGTAGAGTAGGGTCTTAAGCTTCCAACCTCATCCCCTATGATACTCTTCCTCCAGCAAGGCCACACCTCCTTAGTCTGCTTAAAGAACACCACCAACGGGGANCCAAGTGTGAAAAGCGTAAAATAAAATGGGAAAAGACTTACTGNTGTACCTCAATAGTAGAAGGCTTTCCTGGTATGANGGAAGTTTTGGTCCCTTCTCCAGGACTGCAAAATTAATGACTTAAGTCATTAACAATTAAGACTGTTACTTATTTATCCATCAGCTGAAAGTTATATGAAAAAAATAATTTTTTATCAAAAATTATTATATGCAAAATCAGGAAGATACAAAATAATAATCTTTGTTATAATTTCCTTGGNAAAAGAAGATTAAAACATAAATACCATCTTTGGGAAGTTGTATTCAGTTAGAAGGCTCACTGAGAATGAACTTGGCAGCTTCATTGACTTCTGCTTTAAGGTAGCATGTGCTTGGACTTGACTTTCAAATTATCACAGTCTATGCATAGAAAGCAGCCAGGCAGGGAGCCACTGAACTTGAATGGTTTTCGACTTTCCACTGTAGCTGTCAGTACTTACACCATACTTGGAGTACATAGCTGAATGGAATTGANTGTATAGTAGGCTGCTAGATACATGATTATTTTCCCCCAGAAACAACAAAACATACCTTAAAGTTCAATGAGAAATCTTGGAGATTACAGAGGTTGAGTGGATCAGATAGCTCAGAAAGAAACAGGGAAGAAAATGGAAAGTAAGCTAGAGTTAGTGGATATGAAAGATAAAATGGAAATAACAATCAAATATTTACAAATGATGAATTAAATTCTAGGACTTCTTACAAGTGAGAAATAAAAACCACCTTAAAATATTTTTAAATGATAATCATATTTACATGTTGCTAGTATGTCAAATTTAAGAATGTCATAAAGTATTTATCATATGTTATATGACATATATTATCACAGTTTCTAAATTTTAGCATATAATAGGGCCAGTAGATTCATGGACCTAGATGTTTACTGGTATTGTATGGTTGTTGTTGCTTGGTTTGGTTTGGGTTTTTGTTTTTTTAAGTTCACATAGCATAAGCCCGGGCAGAAGTCTTCACCTTATGTCATCAACAGGTTTTTTTTTTCACGTCAAGAATCTAACTAGACATTGTGATACAAACTTTGAGTAGAAGGCAGTAACCTGAAAANGAAATAAAGTCAATAGATTCATTTTATTTCTTTGTAACAACAGCAATGCATGAGGCTGAGTCTTTTGTTAAATT
Source organism: Neotoma lepida (assembly GCA_001675575.1). NCBI lineage: Eukaryota > Metazoa > Chordata > Mammalia > Rodentia > Cricetidae > Neotoma > Neotoma lepida. The sequence continues at coordinate 10,738 of LZPO01077134.1, forward strand.
CAAAACAATTGATAGGAAAATATGCAAATGATAGGAAAATATANAACTAGGATAAGTAGAACCTAGAGGAAGTTACAGCATTATAAAATAGTTCATATTGTTTTATTATGAGGTACTTACTTAGGTGTTACTGAGGGTGGCTAGGAAAAATCTACATTCCAAGTTCTAGCAACCATAGAGAAATGAGCACATACAGAAGGGTTATGGCTGCATTGTCGACCATGGTGGCTGAAAGGAAAGTTTATTTTCTTTACCTCAGAAAGAGTTCAGTANTAGATATGTCACTAAAAGGAGAAATGTGGATAAAAATTAATACATAGTTATATCAAGGTTTGACATACAGAAACCTCTGTTATTAGGTCTTTAGCCTTTAGAGAAACATTAAAAACTTTTGATCCAAAATCAATAAATTTGCATATATATTGCATATATATATGCATGTACATATATATGCAAACTGAGAAATAATATTTGAACTGATATTTGATTTTAACAAAGCTTTGNGATTTCATGTCAAATTGGAAAAGTAAATTATGCTTCTAGTAACATCACATAAAATTATATAACTAGATTAATGTAAATAGTATCATTATAGAAACAAAACCACAAAAAAGGAAAAGAAAGTGGACACCACTGTAAGAAAAATGAGTGTACTCTTGAGAAAAAAAAAACCTAAACAAATGGGGAGATAATTCAGAGCATAGGCTATGAATTGGAAAACTAAATATTGCTGGGTTATTAATTATAGCCAGACACAGATTAGATGACATGATATGCAAAATCCCAGCATATGTTTTGTAGAAAACAAACATTTAATCAAAAAGATAAGAAATATGAAGATCCTTAAAAAGCCATTCAATTGTGACAATGAGAAGTAGTGTTGGAGTACTTCCATTCCTGATTTCCAGATTCAGTGTACCTCTACAACAATTAAGACAATGTGCTATNGATGAAAGTGTAGACAAACAGATCAATAGAACAAAATAAAGAGGTTAAAAAAAATGGAGCCACACTTACTTAGCCAATTGAATTTCAACAATGCTGCCAAGGTAACTCAAAAGAGAATTGAAGTCTTTAACAAATGTTTCTTGGAAAACTCCACATAGAAAAACAAAACTGTGAACTCTTATCTTATGCAATGCAGAAAAATGTGTTTAATATGGATAAGAGACTGAAATGAAAAAGCAGTCCATTCTNAGTGCCATTAATCTTTTGCCTTACAATAATAGCACTTGAAACTGCTATTGTCTTGAGTTAACCTCCATAACTCTATCCCTATTCTCCTCCAATGCCAAATCTCCTGATAGTTAACATTCATCTTTTTTGCTTTCTTGGGCAACCGACACCACCAGTGCCTCAGCTGCACTCAGCTCACTGCCCAACAGTGTAATATTGGCTTTGAAGCCTGGGTTCAGAAGCACTTTCCTCTTGTCCCCTAACTGAAGTTGTTTGGAACTTCATTCTTGCTCTCANCTTACTCTATTTCTCTTACTGTCTCTTTGCAGCCATTCTTGTATAAACATCTGTGAGAATAGGCTCCCATCTCTTGTCTTCCACATCTTCTGGCCCAAAGGTAACACTGTTTTTGTGGGGTTTTTGTTGTTGTTGTTGTAGTTGTTGTTTTTTTGAGTCATCTCCTAAACATTTGGTATTTTACACATAGAGGTTATCAAATGCACATGCATTAGACTGTTTTAGTTGNAGTCCCAAACTACCTGATTTGTGTTCCACAGAAATTTAAATCCAGCCATATTTAATAGACATTCAGTAAAGACTATAAACTTAACTTTATGGTTAGAATCACATAGTAAAGATATCTTAGTCATTTTCATAACATGTGGATATTAACTTCCTCATGTCTTCACCTAAAAAGTTCTTAACAGAATGGATACGTCTTATGCTGTGTTTGGGACCTAGGTTCTCATTTTTCTCACCTGTTTTTTGTTGGTTTGGATTTTTTTCTTTTTCCCCCTATTTTTCATGAGATCCATTGGTAAACTAGATTATAAATTCTGTTATTTTCTTAGGAAAGCGGATCCTTTTCTAAATCATACAGGGCTCAAAATATTTCCCATAAGAATTCTGAAAAATTATTGGGTCTCTTAGCCTATTCAAATGTGACATAAACAATAGGANGTGNGGAAAATTCGTAATAGTATTATATGGAGCCTTACTTCTCCTGCCCAGATCCTGAATTACTTGCATATTAAGAGGCATTTCANTAATGGTTAAAGATTTTAAGAAACAGTTTACAGCAAAATACATGAAACTATGTTATTATCATCCTCATATTTAGGTAATGATTATCCAAGCACAACTATACATTTCCTATCCCTCTGTTGTCTATTTCTACAGACAGATAGTATTTGAAAACTATACCCATATCTTCAGGTTCTGGGACAGAAATTAGTCACTAATTATTTCCTCAACACGCTGGTCCCTGCTGTCCTGAAGTGAGGTTCCCTGTCTGCTCTGCTCATTTGTGGTAGACTCCTGTGGTCTCCACAAGAAATATGATGAAAGTTTTATTATTTTTTTAAATTCAGGACTNCTTTGTATAGGAAAAAACAAACCTTAAAGAAGTTCTGANGCTTACNTTATCTCCTTCTGGTGCAACACATGCATGGGGAAATAGCTCAGACCTTGAACTTAATAACAGAAACCTTCATGGAAGTTTTCNAAANTGATCTATCTATCAGATAATGAGAAATGCCCCACTACAGGCACAGAATTATATATTTCATTGAAAGAGAAATTACAACTAATGTTCTGTGGTGTAGTTTCAATTCTCTCAGAAGTCNTGCATGTATTTCTACTTGAGATGTATTTTTAGGATGTAGTTATATTCAGTGANTTTTTTCCNCTTTGAAATGGATATATTTAGTAGCCATCAGAAGGCATCTACATGGTCAGGAGCCTGCAATTTAACTGACACTAGATTGTAAAGGAAACAAGGCAAGGCTAATTAATACATGGAAAAGCACTCACGAAGAATGACTCTTTAACCATAGCAAANGTTTATATACCAGTGTGACAAAAGGTGAGATTAATGGCCTCAAAGNATGAATGGTTTTGTTGAGACTTTTGTGCGTAGACACTGTCCTAACTGGGATCCCCTGGGCTGGTTGGTGATGGATGACGGCAGCTGTGTTACTACAAGTTTTTCTTTAAACACAAGAGGCAAGATTTTTTTCTCTAGTCTGCTATGGAATTGTTTCCTTCTCAGACATTGTCAGTGACCTGAAACAAACATTTCTGTTTGTTGATTTTTTTTTGCTGTTTTATTTCTAAATTTTTCATAAAGTCTTTCTCTGTTCCTGTTTTATTTGTCTTAGTAGATTTCTCATTAACTTTTAATTAACATACAATATAATGCAGTTAATTATTGCATTTTCATGCACATATATTATCATACCTATTCTTATATATTCATCCCATTATTTTCTGCTATATTCCCTCCACTCTCCATCTTTTCCTCCTCTCTCCCTGTTAATCCACCTGCCCTTGCTTTCAGGTTTCAGAAGCCTCTTTGACTATGCTCTTCTATCAGGCATGCCTCTAGTGAACATCCAAGGGTGTTACTAATCCTTTCACCTCNCCTCNCTTCCTATTCTCTCTCCTCTTCTATTCCCTCCCTTTCCTTATTGTAATGGCTATAAATGGATACTTGAACCATGCACAGGGCAATAGGTAGTTACTATCCCTAGGGGCACAGCTGACAGGCAAGGATCTTATGGAGAAACTTATCTGGTTTTACACTGTTCTTCTGGGACCACTTTGTCCTGTTTCCTTCACTGTTTGTAAGAGTTCCCTAGAGAGATTATGTTGCTATGATCAACAGTGCTCACAGAACTGGGAAAACACACTTCATTTATTTCCTTTTCTTCCTAACTCCCCTTCTTACTTGCTTTTCTCTGGCCCCAGATAAGTCATTTACTCCATGAAAATCCCAACCAAGACAGCACATAGTTCTGAGTACTTAAAAAAAATTAATGGGAATAGCACTATTGAGAGAAAAAAATCATTTAAAATCTACTTCTAGATTTCTAAATGGACAATTTAATAAAAGGGGACAGCAATCTAAGCCTCACACAATATACTTTAGATGTCAAATGAGGAGAAAAATGTAGGACTTAAATATGTCAGCATTAGAACTGAAATGCACTTTTTCTTCAGGTTCTGTCATATAGCCATTCATATGCGACTAAAATTTTCCTTTATGTACTTAATATTTTAAACAAAGTATTTCTTTGTTTTCTCAGTTGGCCTTAATGTCATGTAAGTCTTCAACAACTGGAACCTAGATTTGCAAATATTCAGTCCAATGTAACAGAAGAAAGGGTGTTTACAGACATGTAAACATTTCCAGAAGATGAATAGGAAATTATTTTGCCCATCAGTTCCAACCTTTGCTCTCCTGATGGCAGGTCCTTATGTGTCCTAACCATATGCAACACCATCCTTGATTAAAGCAAGCATTACCTTCCTTCTGTGTTCATATACTAACCTTGTATCATTCTCCTTGATTAAACAAAGCATCAGCTGAAGCCAAGACAAAACTAAGAAAACAATATTACCAGGATAAGAAGCAGACATAAGCAACTCCTTTAATTTCAGTGACACTTGCACATGACCACATTTAAAAGCAATTGAAATATTATTCTATGAAGAATGAATTACAGCTTTAATATTTGGAATTCTTTGGAGCTCCACTGATTTTAGCTGATAAGAAACAGATAGGTAACAATGTGTAAGGACAGGACACTTTCACAGATCTTACACTTTTCTGCTTTCACAGTACAACGGATTCATCCTCTTCTCACTCCTGTTCCTCATCTCTAATATAAACCATAAGAAAAGATATATGAACGTTAAGTGAAATAATGCCTGAGAAGTGGTTGGTATCCAAGATATGCCATTACTTCATATAGAAAAATAGTAAAGTAATTGTCCAGCTTGAGACACTACTATAAAGAAGAAAACTCAGCTATTGGGTTTTTTAGATTTTTACTATTAAAGTTAGTTATTTATTAGTGTGTGTGTGAGTGTGTATGTGTGTGTGTGTGCATGTGTGTGTGTGTGTGTGTGTGTGTGTGTGTTTAAGTGCATTTGTTTTTGTACAACAGCATGTAAAGGTCAAAGTACAATGTCATGCAGGACTAATTCTTTCTTTCAAAACATGTGTCCCAGTGATTAAACTCAAGTCATCAGGGTTGGTTGCAAGAGCCTTTAGAGCTATGATATCTCACCATCCCAAATCTATGTTTATGCTCAACATTGACAGAAAAGATATTTAGTCATTATAAAGTGTACTCCAGAATTTAAACACTGAAGTAGAGATCTACAGACGTCTACTAATGATGTCAACATTATCTGCAAACTATTACCTTAAGCTTTTGAAAACAATNAACTAAACTGAATTCAAAAGAATCAGAAGAGTCAAGCTTAATAATCAATTATGTGAACAGACCAAGGTTTTACATTTATAATTTTTGGTTTGTATATCCATCTAAATGGTATACTGAATACTGACTCTGCATATTTGGGAACTATGGCAAAATACTGTCGCCTGGATAGTTTAAAAACAATATGACTTCATTTCTCATTATCCAACAGTTTGGAAAATAGAAGACACTGGATAATCCTATGTCTTATGAAGGTTCACTTACTGGCTCAAGAAAAGTAGTTTTCTTGTTATCCTTACAGATTATACAAGGCAGTTCTCTGGGGCTGCTTAATTAAGAGCACAAGCCCCATTAGTGCTGGCTGCACCCTTATGATCTCATCACTTCCCAAAGACTCCTCCACTAATATATGGGTGTAAATTGTGATTGGGTTTGCCCATATGTTGTTTGGGGGAGGGTAAAAGCATTCTGACCATAGAAAAGAATATCATTTTAATTTCACTGAGATATCTTCTGCTGGGACTCTAGCCTCTTAGTTTACAGGACGTCATTAATTCCATTTAAAGCACNAAAAATATCCTAGGGTGATCTCTGAGTCTCTTGTTTGGGTGCTAAGGCAGAAGTGATACTGTTGATAGATCTTGAGAGAAACACTCTGCTCTCAGTTTTCACATTTTGAAGATGAGGTGCCTTGAAGATATCCAGCCCAGGAAGAGTCATGTGATTATTTAATAGAAATGCTAGTGTTAGAGCATTTTTATCCATCCTATTCTGTAAGGCAAAGGACACCATCAATAGGACAAATCAGTAGCCTACAGAAAATGAAAAGAGCTTTACCAATCTCATATCTGACAGAGGGCTGATTTCCAAAATATATAAAGACTCAAGAAACTAGACATCAGTGAAATAAATAATCCATTTAAAAATGGGGAACAAATTTAAATAGATAATTCTTAACAGAGTAATCCCAAATGGTCAAGAACCAGAAATGTTCAACATCTTTAGACATCAAGGAAATGCAAATTAAAAGACTCTGAGATTCCATGTTACAGAATAGCTGTCAGAATGGCTAAGATCAAAAACACATGCAACAGCTTATACTGGAGAGGATGGGGAGCAAGGGGAAAACTCCTCCATTGCTTGTGGGAGTTCAAACTTGTACAGCCACTTTGGAAATCAATATGAAAGTTTCTCAGAAAACTGGGAATAGACCTACCTCAAGACCCAGGTATACCACTCCTGGGCATATACCCAAAGGACACTCCATCATACCACAAGGACACTTGTTCCACTATGTTCATAGGAGCTTTATTTGTAATAACTAGAATCTGGAAACAGCCTAGATGCCCCTCAATGGAAGAATGGATAAAGAAATTGTGGAACATTTACACAATGGAGTATTACTCAGATGTTAAAAGCATTGACACCATGAAATTTGCTGGCAAATGAATGGAGCTAGGAAAGATCATCCTGAGTGAGATAGCCCAAACCCAGAAAGGCAAACATTATAGGTATGCACTTATAAGTGGATATTAGCTGTGAAGTAAATAGTAGCCATGCTACAGTCCACAGACCTAGAGAAGCTAAGTAATAAGGAGGGATCAAGGAAGGATGCATGAGTCTCACTGTGAATGGGGAGTAGAGTAGACACTGCAGGTGGATGGAGGAGTATATGTGTGGGGGAGTGGGGATAGGAACAAGAGGAATCAGATGAAAGGAGCATGGAGGGAGAGAGTACTCGGGGAGAAACTGGAATCAGGGGGATCTCTGGGACGAGCTAGAAACCTAGTACAATGGATATGCCCAGGAATCTATGAAGGTGATCCTAGTTAAGACTCCTAGCAATGGAGGATATGGAGCCTGAACAGACCATCTCCTATAACCAGGTAAGACTCCCAGTGAACAGTATTGGGACACAACCCAGCCACAAAACCTTTTATCTACAGTTTGCCCTGCTTACAAGATGTGCTGGAATGAAGGTAACACAGAAATGGTGAGAGTGGTCTACCAAATGACTGATCCAGCTTGAGACCCAGTCCATGAGAGGGTGCTCATTGCTGACACTACCTTGAGGGCCAGTGTCAACAAGCAGATAACACACAGACCTAGTATAGTTCCAAACATCACTGACAATTAAAAAAAATCAATGTAATTATGCTTAATGATATTCTGCTATACTCATAGATTGATGCCTATGCCAGTTGTCATCAGAGAGGGTTCACCCAGTATATGCATACCTGAACTGGCCATCTCCTGTGAACAGGCAAGACTTCAAGTGGAGGGCATGGGAAAGCAGCCCTATCCCACAACCTTTGACCTATAATCTGTCCTGCCTATGGGATATGCTAGGGTAAAAGGGGCCTAGAGATTGTGGGACTCCTGACAGTGGGAGGAGGGGCTGTCTCTGACTCCGCATGAAGAACATGTTATCTAGATTAATCATGGAAACAAACTCACTGCATTTGTATCAAGTTGGACCTTTCTTGATCTCATTCTGATTGATCATAATCTATCATCATTTTTCATAAGATTTACTATGACCATGCACGTCTCAAAGGCATCCTTTCATAAAATAAGTAACTAAAATTCCCAAAGTGGGCATTGTTTTGTTGTTGTCTAAAATAGAAACAAGAGGTTAGTTTTCCCTACACCAACTCACTTCTTAGCAAGTATGAGAACATAAAACCTCATTTCTAAATTTCTATATTCTGAAGCATATTTCTAANATGGATTTTATGTTAGAAATTCAAGGACTTTATTTCCATACTCCAATTTCTAATGTTTAAAAAAAAAAGCATCATTTACTCACTGCCATTNTGGGCCTTTCCCATCACAAAGTGAAAATTAAAGTGCTGCCTGTAGGGTGCCATTTACACATAGTCGNAATACAAAGGGGGAAATGTAGAACTGTTAAAAAGCTGAAAAGAGGAAATAATGTCTTCGTTGTAATGGTTTTTTGATTGCCATTTGCAATATTCTTGCTTTACATTTTCCTTCTAATGTAAGNGTTACTTTCTCAATGGGACACACAATAACTGTGAGCAATAACAGTNATGTTATATCCAATAATTGCCTGACGCAAGCTCCCTGACTCACTGAATTGAATTTCAGTTTCTAATATGACTAATGTATGCTAATATGATTTAAATTGCAGAGAACTGAAAAATGCTTGATTTTATTACACTGGAAAAACCATTGGNCTTAATTTCACTGAATGAATTATTCTTGTACTAAAAAAGAATCCTATACCTCAGGTCTCTCCATNCAGAATAGGTTTTGTTTAAGAGGTAACTATTTAAACATAGGATTTTAAGTTGCTATTTTAAAACATATTTGCTGTATCTATAAAATATAATTGCTTATATTTTGCTGATTTATAATTTTAAGTGAGGAGTTAGGGACTTAATTCTATTTAGAAAAGAAGTTGCCTTATTTCATTGTATCCATGGCTGATAGTTTCCGTCTTTAAATATTAGCTTTCAAAAAAA